>SJYT01012254.1:239330-251802 GCA_006410635.1 Cephalophus harveyi
TTTTTGGTCATTGAAGAAATAGAAATTCATACTAGGTATTTTTAAGATAATAGCAAATTGGAGAGAGATGGATTAATAAAGATGAAAATATAAATTTATGAGTTAGCAAACAGTAAGCCATTTGAACTAATAAATCCAAACACTGATTGTATAAAAATACCATTAAAATCAATACATATTTTTGGAAGCCAATCAAAGGAAAAAGAAAACAGAAAAATCAGATGTTAGGTTTGAGAGAGGAGATAGAACTACAGTGTGAAAGTGTTATTAAAATTATATTCAGATCTATGCTAATGAATTTGAAAATGTCAATGGAAAATGGACAGTTTTTTAAAAATTATTTTAATTGGAGGCTAATTACTTTACAGTCTCGTGGTGGTTTTGCCATACACTGACATGAGTCAGCCACAGGTGCATGTGTAGCCCCATCCTAAACGCCCCTCCCGCCTCTCTCCCCATCCCCGCCCTCTGGGTTGTCCCACTGCACCAGCTTTGAGTGCCCTGTTTCACGCATTGAACTTGCACTGGTGATCTGTTTCACATACAGTAATATACATGCTTCAGTGCTTTTCTCTCAAATCATCCCACCCTCACCTTCTCCCACAGAGTCCAAAAGTCTGTTCTTTCTATCTGTGTGTCTTTCACTGTCTCACCTATAGGTCATCATAACCATCTTTCTAAATTCGATATATATGCTTTAATATACTGTATTGATGTTTTTCTTTCTGACTTCCTCTGTATAATAGGCTCCAGTTTCATCCACGTCATTAGAACTGATTCAAATGTGTTCTTTTTCATAGCTGAGTAATATTCCATTGTATATATGTACCACGACTTTCTTAATAAGCTTGTTATCATAAGTGTTTTAAGGTGAAATACAAAGTCTGAATAGACCATCTAAGAGTGAAAATGTGTAGGAGCCTTCAAGAATTAAGTACCAGATTTGTATTTCAGCCTGCTGTAATACCTTGAAGCATCAAATAATTACGTTATTTAAATTGGTCCAGGTGTTGGAAGGGATGTAACTTCCCAGAGGACTGCTCACATTGCCCTCCTACCTCAGTGTGATAAGGATAACATTTTTAAAACCAGAAAGCATAATACAGGGGAGGTTAAAAGTTGGCCAAAGGAAAGGAGTTGTGAGAGAGAAGAGTAGAAAATGAAGTTGGACTTTATTTTTATGTTTGTTAAACTACGGGCCTCTCTGGTGTGGCTCAGTGGTTAAGAATCTGCCTGCCAACCAGAAGATGCAGGTTTGATCCCTGGGTTAGGAAGATTCCCTGGACAAGGAAATGGCAACCCACTCCAGTATCCTTGCCTGGGAAATCCCATGAACAGAGGAACCTGGGGTTGTGAAAGAGTTGGACATGACTTAGCAACTAAACAACAAACATGAAAAATTACAGTATTTGATAAACTTGTTCTTATTTGGGTAGACACTGAGAAGCCATTTAACATTTTGAATTGTTTATGTGATTAATCTTATATTTTTGTCAAATTAAAAGTGTGTTTCCTTTGCTCTATGATAGTGATGGTATGGCCCTCAGGTGCTGGAGAAAATAGTAAGTGAGTAATTAACAGAGGTTGGTCCATGCAAGAATATGAAAACTTCAGCTCTGATATATTGTTTTTTACGCACTTCTGAGATTTCCAGCTCAAAATGTCCAGCCATGTGAATTCTGGACTGGGAGTGAGGAGTGAAGTCATATTGAGAGAGACAGTTTTTGGAGTTAATGAGTAAGATTCATAATTAAACTACTGAAGTAGATGGGGAAATAGTATCAGACTTTATTTTTTGGGGCTTCAAAATCACTGCAGATGGTGACTGCAGCCATGAAATTAAAAGACGCTTACTCCTTGGAAGGAAAGTTATGACCAACCCAGACAGCATACTAAAAAGCAGAGACATTACTTTGCCAACAAAGGTCCATCTAGTCAAGGCTGTGGTTTTTCCAGTGGTCATGTATGGATGTGAGAGTTGGACTATAAAGAAAGCTGAGCGCCGAAGAATTGATGCTTTTGAACTGTGGTGTTGGAGAAGACTCTTGAGAGTCCCTTGGACTGCAAGAAGATCCAACCAGTCCATTCTGAAGGAGATCAACCCTGGGATTTCTTTGGAAGGACTTATGTTGAAGCTAAAACTCCAACACTTTGGCACCTGATTTGGAGAGCTGACTCATTTGAAAAGACCCTGATGCTGGGAAAGATTGAAGGCAAGAGGAGAAGGGGACGACAGAGGATGAGATTTTTGGATGGCATCATCGACTCAATGGACGTGGGTTTGGGTGGACTGCAGGAGTTGGTGATGGACAGGGAGACCTGGCGTGCTGCAGTTCATGGCATCGCAAAGAGTCGGACACGACTGAGTGACTGAACTGAGACTGAAGTAGATAGGATTGATATAAAGAGGGGATAGCTGAGATCGATTTTGGGGGGATAATAAGAGAAGAAATAGCCAATAAAGATAAGAAAATACCTTTAGAGAGTGTATCCTGTGAAAGAAGCAGGGAGTTTTCAGAATGGCAGCCCAAAAATAAGCCACAATGGTAGTAGGAAAACAATAGAAAATGACCATTAATGACCATTATAACTAAAGGCCTTTAAGAAATCAGCCTTATGCTAACAGATTTCCAAGAGTTAAGGAGACTTCTCTTCAAGAGTTTATAAAGAGAGAGAAGATGAAAGTTTGAGAGGGATATAAGATTTGGGGAGAGAATAGGTTTTTGGTCTTAGAGTTGTTTGCTTATTTTGGATAAAGGATGAGTTATCTGAGCTTTTTATTGGGATGGACAGGTGGAGAGAATAAAGGCTGATGTCAGAGAGGCAGTAATTAATAGAACATTTGCAAAAATGGAACCAGTGTGAACATGAAGAGGCACTTCTATAAAATATCAGCACTAAAAAGGTTTTAAGGTGAGAGAAAATAATTCTGAGGGTGCTCACATTGGGTTACCTCAGGGTTTCCAGTAAAATGAGAACTTAGTTCTTTGACGGTGATGTTTGGGACTGGACAAAAAGAGAGGTGGATAAACAAAATGCTGAAAACATTGTAGTCAGGTGTTAATGAGTATATACCAGAGGAAAGAGTTATTGAATGATACAGATTTGGAATTGGTGAGGCTAAGTAAAGACGGTAGAAATGTAAGCTAGAAGGAATAGTGGGAGGAACTCTAAACATTCTCCTGGCCAGTGAATAAAAGGGAATTGAAGAAGCAGTGGCTGCTTTTTGAGATGATGGCCAGGAATGTGATGCTAAGTCAACCTTAGAATTCTAAGTTTAGCTAAAATTAAAGTGATTTTAATGTTTTACTTGAGGAAAAAAAGTTAAGAATATAAGTAATTTTCTAAGAGAATATTTAGTGGTAGAGAGTAGAACTATATTTTGGGGATGTAGTTATAGACCAGTTTAGCTTTAAAATTACTAATTCAAGAATAGAATTGATTTTTATTAGTCTTAATTTAATGAAAAATGGAAAAATTTGAACATGTAATTTTTAATCTTCAAGAGCTCTTAAAGGTCATCCTTTTTTTTTTGAAGATCAGTAAGCTCATTTATCAACCCTGGGATTTCTTTGGAAGGACTTATGTTGAAGCTAAAACTCCAACACTTTGGCACCTGATTTGGAGAGCTGACTCATTTGAAAAGACCCTGATGCTGGGAAAGATTGAAGGCAAGAGGAGAAGGGGACGACAGAGGATGAGATTTTTGGATGGCATCATCGACTCAATGGACGTGGGTTTGGGTGGACTGCAGGAGTTGGTGATGGACAGGGAGACCTGGCGTGCTGCAGTTCATGGCATCGCAAAGAGTCGGACACGACTGAGTGACTGAACTGAGACTGAAGTAGATAGGATTGATATAAAGAGGGGATAGCTGAGATCGATTTTGGGGGGATAATAAGAGAAGAAATAGCCAATAAAGATAAGAAAATACCTTTAGAGAGTGTATCCTGTGAAAGAAGCAGGGAGTTTTCAGAATGGCAGCCCAAAAATAAGCCACAATGGTAGTAGGAAAACAATAGAAAATGACCATTAATGACCATTATAACTAAAGGCCTTTAAGAAATCAGCCTTATGCTAACAGATTTCCAAGAGTTAAGGAGACTTCTCTTCAAGAGTTTATAAAGAGAGAGAAGATGAAAGTTTGAGAGGGATATAAGATTTGGGGAGAGAATAGGTTTTTGGTCTTAGAGTTGTTTGCTTATTTTGGATAAAGGATGAGTTATCTGAGCTTTTTATTGGGATGGACAGGTGGAGAGAATAAAGGCTGATGTCAGAGAGGCAGTAATTAATAGAACATTTGCAAAAATGGAACCAGTGTGAACATGAAGAGGCACTTCTATAAAATATCAGCACTAAAAAGGTTTTAAGGTGAGAGAAAATAATTCTGAGGGTGCTCACATTGGGTTACCTCAGGGTTTCCAGTAAAATGAGAACTTAGTTCTTTGACGGTGATGTTTGGGACTGGACAAAAAGAGAGGTGGATAAACAAAATGCTGAAAACATTGTAGTCAGGTGTTAATGAGTATATACCAGAGGAAAGAGTTATTGAATGATACAGATTTGGAATTGGTGAGGCTAAGTAAAGACGGTAGAAATGTAAGCTAGAAGGAATAGTGGGAGGAACTCTAAACATTCTCCTGGCCAGTGAATAAAAGGGAATTGAAGAAGCAGTGGCTGCTTTTTGAGATGATGGCCAGGAATGTGATGCTAAGTCAACCTTAGAATTCTAAGTTTAGCTAAAATTAAAGTGATTTTAATGTTTTACTTGAGGAAAAAAAGTTAAGAATATAAGTAATTTTCTAAGAGAATATTTAGTGGTAGAGAGTAGAACTATATTTTGGGGATGTAGTTATAGACCAGTTTAGCTTTAAAATTACTAATTCAAGAATAGAATTGATTTTTATTAGTCTTAATTTAATGAAAAATGGAAAAATTTGAACATGTAATTTTTAATCTTCAAGAGCTCTTAAAGGTCATCCTTTTTTTTTTGAAGATCAGTAAGCTCATTTCCTAGATTTTTTAAAAAGATACATATATATTTAAATTTAATCTTAATATTCAAGATGCTGTAGGTAAAATGTGCATATGAATCGTTGTTTTCAGTGTATGCTTTCAGGATACATGATGTTTAAAATGTTATAAATCACATTGTCAACTTAGTGTGGAAGTTTTAGTCGTTTTATTTCAAATCCTAGATTAGGTCGCGATACATTGTATTGTTATTTAAATTTTAGTTAGGTGCATCTCGCCTGTGAGAGACAGGAATAGAGTGAGGACAACATCTCAAGGGCTTATAGTACACATTTGGACCTTCCAACTTTTTTTTTTCCCAAACAAAGCTAGAGTTTATTTATTATCAAATATAGAGATCTAACATAAAACTAAAACTGATTTGGTGGTGCTGAACTCCTAGCATTTGCTTGTCTGTATCTGTAAAGCTTTTGATTTCTCCACAAGTTTTAAATTTCTGTTAATTTGGGCAATTTGAATTTGAGATGCTGGTTAGCTAACAGATAAGGATTGCAAAGTTAAGATACAGAAGACTAATTATACATAATTTGATAGTAAAATAATACATTTAAATTACATTTTCCAGCATTTTTCTTTGAATTGTATCAGTAATTTTGATTCTTGTAATTACACATTAACTACTCATTCATTGCTAGCAGCTATTAGATTCATAGTATTTTTTCTCTATGCATTTACCTTTTTGTTAAGGATTAACTGGGTTTCTAAAACCTGTATTACAGATAAACTACCAATCACTTGCTACTTGAATAAAATTAAAACTTTGAAAATCTTCTAGTTATTTCATGCACACTTACACCAAGAATGAAGATAAGGACAAAAAAGATCATCTTTCATTGCACTAAACCCCAATAAATAACTTGACAATTTCGTCGTCTTAAAGGTTTCCATGATTTAATTTTTAAATTTTAATTTGATTTTATTTTTTAGACTAGATTATAAATATACATGGTTCAAAAAAGATTCCCCCCCATCCATCTTCTATGTGCTGTTTCCCCCAGCCTGCTTTGCAATTCTGTATTTTATCTTGATAAACATGAAAAGGGTTTTTTTGCGGGACAGGGTTAAGTAAGTGGAATTAAGTAATGTGATATAGAGAATTTTAAGCTTAACAGGTTTTAAAATTTAATGATAATTTGTACATTGGTATTTGTAGCAGCTCTTAAAATAACACAGCTTTGGTTCTGTTTGTTTAAGAAAATATGTAGAACTAAAAATACTGCAGTTCCAAAAATTATACCTTAAATATTTGGTAGAATTTCTAAAATCACTGATTTGGATTTCTGTAACATTGTGTTGTTTTAGCATGGCTTTGTGTTAACTTCATTTAGTGTTTAATCCCCATGAGAATCTTGTGAAGGTAGTATTGTCTTCATTTTCCTGAACAAACAAAACTTGTGTTTTGACTATCAGCATTCACATCCAAGTCTCCTGATTGAATGATCTTTGTACTATAGCCATAATCTTAGATTTTGAAGTGACTTTTATCCATTATTTGGCACTTTATGTATTTTTTTAATTGTAATAAAATCATACTAACCTTTATAAAAGTACTGAAATGAATACCTATATACCTGCCATTCAGCATACTTATCTTTAAACTTACATAAATGTACTTTCTACTATTCACTGGGGAAGAAAAGCATAAAAGTCCAGAGATTTTACTACATAGGACAATTTAGATGCTGATATAACATCTAAAAGAGAAATACTGCAAATTCTAGGTTGAATGTTTAAATTTTCCTGAAGTAATATTGTGTAACAGGAAAAGAAACCTTCAGTAAGTTCCCTAATACCTCATTTATTCAGCCCATTAGTGAATGCATTACTGCCCACATTAGATTTTTTTTTTTCTTGAGGTAAGTCAGGGTCTCCATTTAAACACCACATGAATTGTATATATTTTTAGCATTTGTATATTTGAGTGTCCCTCAATATACAAAGGGACACTCCAGCAAGGAGATCAAACCAGTCAATCCTAAAGGAAATCAACCCTGAATATTCATTAGAAAGTCAGATGCTAAAGCTGAAGCTCCAATACTTTGACCACCTGATTGATGCGAAGTGCTAACTCATTGGAAAAGACCCTGATGCTGGGAAAGTTTGAGGGCAAGAGGAGAAGGGGACGACAGAGGATGAGATGGTTAGATGGCCTCACCAACACAGTGGACGTGATTTTGAACAAGCTACAGGAGATAATGAAAGACACAGAAGCCTGGCATGCTGCAGTTCATAGGACTGTGAGTCAGACATGACTTCGCAATTGAACAACAACAAGAACATACTTAACTTTTCTAAAACATTATGTATTTCCAAGGTAAAATAGTAGCTCAGGGACACCTCTAAGTACCGTTGTTATCAGATTATAGCATACATTTGTGTCAGCCACATACTCTTGTTTTTGTTGGGTTCTAAAGCCAACATCTTTTTTGCTACTGCTATTTCTGTCTCATAAAGGCAATATGCCTTTATTTAGTTTGCTGATTCTTTTGCCTAGAAAATAAGTATCCAGGTTTGTGAGGAATTTTGTACTGTAAATCCTTGGGGGGAACCCTATGTGTGAAGGCTTTTGACAGTTATTTTGGATATGCACTGGCCTTTGCTTATTGGGTGCGTGGTTCAAAGGTTACCATTGAATAGATGGGAGTGTTATGATAATTGATTTTAAGGGAGAAGAGTTATTATGATATTTCCTTCATATTGATGTTGCTTTGATTTACTCTATTACCAAGCTAGATTTAAATGTTAGATCATTTAAGGTCAAATTTTTAATGTATATGTGTTCTTCAGCAGATACAATGAAACTTTTCTTTTGACTTTGCCTTTTTGTCTTTTTTTGTCTGTTCATCAGGGAGTAACTATTCCCAGTCAGAGGCGCTATGTGTATTATTATAGCTACCTGTTAAAGAATCATCTGGATTATAGACCAGTGGCACTGTTGTTTCACAAGATGATGTTTGAAACTATTCCAATGTTCAGTGGTGGAACTTGCAGTAAGTGCTCTAAATTCTCATACTTTCATTTACTGTAACACTTTTCTTAACATATGCAGAAGTTTATAAAAAATCTATAAAGAAATTTACCACACTTAAACTTTATGCAAGTTTGTATATTTCTGAGGTGTCCAAACTGATTACTTAACTCAGCTGTTCAGCACACATTGCCCTCAGGAAGCCCAGACCATTGGGTCTGAAAGTCTTTGAAGCCATATTATATTTATGAAAGAAGTATTGTGTGCCACAGCCACCAAATGCAGCCTATATTCTGACTTGGTGACTTAAAGCCTGTCCTGTCAGTGATTCATTATGAGTAGCATTGAGATTCACCACTTCAGTGGTGTTAGGGTAGGAACCAATTCCTCAGTATCTTAGGAAGACCAGATATTAATAGAAATGGTGATAAGGATGTTAAAAAGAAAACAGTTATAAGACATAGCAACATGCTGAAATATATTGATTGAGTGTGGAGTATTAAAGAAAACCTAGATTTAGATCTGAGTTCCAGTGCTAAAGAGGCTTCCCAAATAGCTCAGTAGTAAAGAATCACCTGCCAGTACAGGAGACATGGATTTGATCCATGGGTGCCCTCTAGGGTGATTGCTTTGGAGGAGGAAATGGCAAGCCTTTCCAGTGTTCTTGCCCAGCAAATCCCATAGACAGAGGAGCCTGGCAGGCTGCAGTCAGTCCCTGGGGTCACAAAGAGTTGGACATGACTAAGTGACTGAGACCCCTCTGTCTCCCCCCAGTGCTAGAGTTGTCATTAATGTGCTATGTAACCAAGGGCACATCATCTACCTCACCTCTCTGTCTTTGTTTATCAATAATATGAGGATATTTTGAAATCTGAAACTTCCTAGAAAAGTGCTAAGTGAAGATCACGTCATTGATGTCTGCCTTTAATTTCTCTCTCCCATCCTAACCTCTGTAAGCCTACCTCAGGCCTCCTGGTCCTTTTCTGCTTCTCTCCTATTCTTTGCCAGAGTTCTTAAGCTAGACTGATAGGAACCTTAAAACCTTGACCCTGAGCAGGCGGTCACGAGAGAACACATGGAAGTGTTAATACGGCCCTATAAAAGAACAGACTGTGCTGCTTTTTTGTTACAGAGTCTTTTGTATTAGTTTCTGTCTTGGAAGTGGTTAGTCGTATTTTCACGTTTGTGTCTGTGTGTGCTCAGTTCTGTCTGACGCTTTGTGGCGCCATGGACTGTAGCCCGCCACGCTCCTCTGCCTATGGGATTTTCCTGGCAAGAATACTGGAGTGGGTTGCCATTTCTTATTCCATTTCATGTTTAAGAACTGTGTTTTGTTTATTTAGAATACAATTTTGTAGTTTCTAGGTGTAACTATGTTATTTTTCTAATACCTCTAACAGTATTTCAGTGATACTTTGCAATTTGTTGGTGGTTTTATTTTTTAGCTTAAAGTTTTCTTCTTGACAGTATTTATGTAACTTAAAAGCCTTCTGACCCTGAATTAATTTATACCTAGGGAGTTAATTTCTTTATGTTGTTTATTGTTGTCAGGTGTAATCACCTTCATTAGATCTTTCCTGTATTCTTAGGGCACGTTAACTTTATTTATCAAAGACCTTAACATAGCACGTGGAAGACTTCAAAGAGACCTCATTGATGTTTTTGTCATCTCAGTACAATTTTAGAAACTTGCTGAGTACAAGGTACTATGCTGTCAAGAGGTGATTGACATACGAACTTAGATTTATAGCAGAGAAGGGAAAGGAAAAAAAAAAAACACAAAAAACTCATGCTCTTCCTGTAGTGTTAGATACCAGTATAAGAGCCAAATGGCAAGATATAAAATATTACAGAAATAAGCATTTAGTTCAGTAATTTTATCTACTCTAATTTTTTTTTTTTCGTATTGGTCTCTCTAGCAAACATCTTATCAATTCTTCTCTACAGTTGTGCTCTGCCTTTAAACCATGTGTGTTGTGTGTGTCTGTGTATATTGGACCTCTCAGTATTATATTTAAACTTTGCAAGTTACTACTGAGATCTGTTTAATCTTTACTAATTTTCTAGTTCTTTGTTTACATACTGTGATTCAATACTGTCTAGTAAAGCTGTAATATATAACTAAATGTGTGGTTGTATGTGTAAATTACAAATAGTATATTCAGAAAAATCAAGTAGGGGGGAGTTGTCAAATAGTTTTGTNGAATACTGGAGTGGGTTGCCATTTCTTATTCCATTTCATGTTTAAGAACTGTGTTTTGTTTATTTAGAATACAATTTTGTAGTTTCTAGGTGTAACTATGTTATTTTTCTAATACCTCTAACAGTATTTCAATGATACTTTGCAATTTGTTGGTGGTTTTATTTTTTAGCTTAAAGTTTTCTTCTTGACAGTATTTATGTAACTTAAAAGCCTTCTGACCCTGAATTAATTTATACCTAGGGAGTTAATTTCTTTATGTTGTTTATTGTTGTCAGGTGTAATCACCTTCATTAGATCTTTCCTGTATTCTTAGGGCACGTTAACTTTATTTATCAAAGACCTTAACATAGCACGTGGAAGACTTCAAAGAGACCTCATTGATGTTTTTGTCATCTCAGTACAATTTTAGAAACTTGCTGAGTACAAGGTACTATGCTGTCAAGAGGTGATTGACATACGAACTTAGATTTATAGCAGAGAAGGGAAAGGAAAAAAAAAAAACACAAAAAACTCATGCTCTTCCTGTAGTGTTAGATACCAGTATAAGAGCCAAATGGCAAGATATAAAATATTACAGAAATAAGCATTTAGTTCAGTAATTTTATCTACTCTAATTTTTTTTTTTTCGTATTGGTCTCTCTAGCAAACATCTTATCAATTCTTCTCTACAGTTGTGCTCTGCCTTTAAACCATGTGTGTTGTGTGTGTCTGTGTATATTGGACCTCTCAGTATTATATTTAAACTTTGCAAGTTACTACTGAGATCTGTTTAATCTTTACTAATTTTCTAGTTCTTTGTTTACATACTGTGATTCAATACTGTCTAGTAAAGCTGTAATATATAACTAAATGTGTGGTTGTATGTGTAAATTACAAATAGTATATTCAGAAAAATCAAGTAGGGGGGAGTTGTCAAATAGTTTTGTGAAGGAAGTCCAGCTCTTTATTGAACATTGGAGAAAGCATGCAATTTAGATTGGCCTTTAAACCAAAGAAAATTGCAGGCAGTAGGAAATAGCTTGAATTGAAGCACAGCAGAAGGAAATGAGTTGGACAAGAATATAGAGATGGAGAATAGAATCGGAATAAAACGTGTGGCTGACTGTTAGACTCTGAATAGGCATATTTGACTTGATTTGATAAATACTATGTTGTCAGTGATCATACTAGAGGCTTAAGCTGTAGTTAGGTACAGTTTTGTAGAAAGTATTGATTGCACAAGGGAAGAAAAAACAGTAGAAAATTAAACAGTTGAATTACATGACTTTCTTTAAGCCAGGTTTGCTTTGCTAGGGCAGTCAAACAATTAGTTTTTCTTTTGCCATTTATATCTAAATATTTTACTCTGGTCAGATGAATAAGTCACAGAAAAGGGAAGAAAGAAAAAGGAATCTGAGACTTGGAGACATGAATGTTGATATTTTGGTTTTTAAAATATGTTTTAAATCAGGTAAAGGTGAGCTGTTTACATGAACATATTCAGTTGGTACTTGAAAGTATGGATTTGAACTTATGTGAAAGATAGGTCATATTTTTAGAAGCATCAGAAACGAGACATGGTAGTTAAGCCTTTCATATAAATTTGGTATAGGGCTAGAATATGGGATCAGTCCTGGGTGTTCTTTGGAAGGAATGATGCTAAAGCTGAAACTCCAGTACTTTGGCCACCTCATGCGAAGAGTTGACTCACTGGAAAAGACTCTGATGCTGGGAGGGATTGGGGGCAGGAGGAGAAGGGGACGACAGAGGATGAGACAGCTGGATGGCATCACTGACGTGATGGACGTGAGTCTGAGTGAACTCCAGGATTTGGTGATGGACAGGGAGGCCTGGCGTGCTGCAATTCATGGGGTCGCAAAGAGTCGGACACGACTGAGCGACTGAACTGAGCTGAGAATGTGGGAAGGCTCAGACAGAAATGGTGTGAGGGCTGAGACAAACAGGATTCGTAATGGTTTCGGTTTAGGAGGAGGAAGAGGAATCAGTGAAGAAAACAAAACGTGAAAATAAATATCTTCTGCAAAGTTGTCAGGGGTTAACAACGTTTTTCCTTTTTGATTATTGTCTTAATATTTCTGAATAAAGAAAAAGTTATTATCTTCTCTATATCTAAAAGAGTTAAAAAAGTTAATAAAAGATCACTGATTTTTCTCTCATAAAAATATATTAATATATGTACATCCAAAAAATTCTAAGTTTTATTTCATTTCTGTTTTATTAGAGCATCGTTTGTCTTATCAAAGACATATATATATATATATATATAT
>SJYT01012254.1:252266-289725 GCA_006410635.1 Cephalophus harveyi
CTAATAATATTTATATAATTCTAAAATTCTTGAAGGTGCACATTTTACACATAGTTTAATTAAAATCTGTTAATTCAGATTTCACAGTTAATTTGCTTTTTAAACTCCTAAGATTAAGATGATCAGATTCTGAATTAGTGGAGTTTCAATTAATATGATTACAAGGCATTTTCATCCTGTTTGGTTTTTATCACAGTTTTAAAATCATACTTTGTTTGCTTCTTCAAGCTGGACTTCTCAGTGAAATTTTCAGTATCAAATTAAGTCTTGTAAAATAGCTCATTGTACTTTGAATCTTTAGTCAAGGAAGTGAAGATTACTGATAGGTTGTTAGTGTAACGTTTCTCTTTTTTAGAGTTCCTTTTTCTCATCAATGTCTCACAAATCCATATTGTAGTAAACACTCATACTTTTTATCAAGCTTACTCTTTATTTATTATGTGATTGATGATACTGCATTAAGTATTGTATAGATGAGCCAGTAGGTGTGTTTATTATACTGGAAAATTTATTTAGCTTGAATAAGCTTTTTGCCTTGTCCAGAGTTGTGGTCACATTGATAAAGAATATGATACATTTTTTCCCCCCATATTTAAAAATGATGTCTTTTGGTGATGAGAACTTTATGTCTATATATTAACTGCATTAAGTATTGTATAGATGAGCCAGTAGGTGTTTATTATACTGGAAAATTTATTTAGCTTGAATAAGCTTTTTGCCTTGTCCAGAGTTGTGGTCACATTGATAAAGAATATGATACATTTTTTTCCCCCCATATTTAAAAATGATGTCTTTTGGTGATGAGAACTTTATGTCTATATATTTATATGTTTCTCATTCACTTTATGCAAGCTTATGTTTTTATTTCTTAATTATCTTGGTATGTTTTGAAACTTTAAAAACCCATTTCTTCCCCCCCTCAGTTTAATTACTTTCTTTCTTAACTGCTAGGATCTTAATGTTCGTAACTTGAAGCCAAATTCTGTCATCAGTGTCATTAGTATAAATGTATTTATGAGTAGATTTAAAAAATAAAACACATTAGCCTTTCTTTTCACACTTAGCTGCCTTTTAATTGCATTGCTAATATAAACACGATATATTTTGAGATTATTTTATTTTTATTATTATTTTTTTTTTACCATATATTTTAAAACAGACATGGACCAAAGTCAAAATACTTGTTAATGAAAATGGAGTGTGTTTTGAAGAGAGGGAGATAGTGCTATAATTTGTACTTGATGTCTGTTGCATTTCTTTGCAAACACTTCAAATCTCTTTCCTCCTGTTTCTTGTGGTGGTGGCTTTATATACCTTTAAAAATAAAATATGAATTATAGGTAAAATGAAATATGATTAATATTTTTATAATTATTGAAACTTGTGTTTATGGAATGTATTATAACTTTGTTATAGGTTACATTTTCTTCTGAATGTGTAAGGATTGGTATTCTGTGGTTTTTATTCTGTTTTACAGACTTTAAAATACTGCAGCAAATACCTGTTTTAAAAGTTCCTTTTAGTATTACCTCATATTGATGGTACAAATTAGGAAAAATCTGGTATTGATTATATTTTTGCTGTAGTTTATTTCCACTGATTTATTTCTATCTATGTATCTCTGTTATTTTGTATCCATTGATTTGTTTTAGTTGGGCCATTAAAGATGCAAAATTACTACTTTGTGTCTGTTGCTAATACTATTCATCACAATAGCTTTTGACAGTTAAAAGCATTTCCTGTGAAGTGATACTAGTATGTATTTGACCATGCAGATNTAGTTTATTTCCACTGATTTATTTCTATCTATGTATCTCTGTTATTTTGTATCCATTGATTTGTTTTAGTTGGGCCATTAAAGATGCAAAATTACTACTTTGTGTCTGTTGCTAATACTATTCATCACAATAGCTTTTGACAGTTAAAAGCATTTCCTGTGAAGTGATACTAGTATGTATTTGACCATGCAGATCCTCAGTTTGTGGTCTGCCAGCTAAAGGTGAAGATATATTCCTCCAATTCAGGACCCACACGACGGGAAGACAAGTTCATGTACTTTGAGTTCCCTCAGCCGTTGCCTGTGTGTGGTGACATCAAAGTAGAGTTCTTCCACAAACAGAACAAGATGCTAAAAAAGGTTTGCTCTTTACTTTTGTTGGGAAAAATATCCAAAATAGCCATACCTTGAATAGTAACCTCAGATCTTTTGCTTAAAGAATTTAGTTGGGCAGAAATCATTCTGAAAGGAGAGACTAAAAGATGTGTTTTCTATCTGATATCTAATAAATCATGAATAGTTTTCTACTAAATCTGCACGCGTTTTGCTTACTATGGCATCATTGAGCCCTTAAGGTGGTGCGTAATCCTAGGAGAAGGAAAAGGCCGTTTGACCCTGTAATTTAAGATGAATTTTTCTAAACTTGGGTTATGCAAATAAATTCTATAAAAGTATTAAAGATTGCATATGTACCCCATTCAATCGGTTACAGTCCTGTTAGAAGAGATGATTGATTAAACCGAGAAGTATGCATGGGGCATGAGTTTGAAAAAAAATTTTGGTCTGTTTGTATAAATAAAATCTGTTTCCCCCATTTTGGTTAATGTTTGTTGAGACTGGGTCATTTTATATTTAGCTTCCTCAGATTTACTGAGGAAGTAAAGTTATTTCAATTTTTAGCTAGGCGAGGAATAAATATGAAGAGGAAGTAATAAAGAATGAAAAAATGTGGTATTTAAATATACACGTTTAGAAAGTTAGTGAGGTTTGCATCTCACTGAGCTATGTTTAGAGAATATAGGAGCTCATTTTAAAACAAACAGTCTTGATTTAAATTGCTAAGTGTGAACATTTAAGGTGAGCCTAAGGTACAAAATATTTAGGTAGTAATGAGCAGAAACAGTAGCTGTGTGTATTGTTACTGCCTCCTAAACTTACCAGGTAGTAGTGTATCACTAATTTTTAGACAGTCTCCATAGTCAGATTGATTTCATTTTCCTGAATTTTAGTTTTTTATTGTTATTGTTGAGAGAAAATAAGGAAGCTTCATTTACTACAAAAATTTTGACTACTATTTTGCTTATCAGAAGAAATATATTTTTCTTTATCCAGAATCCAAGTAGCTGGAAAATAACAAGATGTAAAACTGATTTTTTTTTTCACCAGAAACCCATTTCCTATATGTACTATATAAATAAAAGTTAAGTATATCTCCATAACTTTGAAAATATATTTTTCAGCTGTGCTAGGTGCTGTTAAAAGATACAAAAACATTTAAGACTTAAGTTTCTTAAGGTTCTTACCATCTTCCCAGGAAAATAAACTTGAAGATAAATTAGAATAAAAGATTTAAATGGCAGTTTAAGGTACCAGATAAGATGTCACAGGGTTGTACATCATTAATTGTCAAATGATGTATACAGGCCAGTTCCACTAATCAAGAGAGAGAACAGTTTCTATGTTGATCAGGAAAGGTTTGAAGTAGTGAATTTCTGATGTGATTTTTTTTTTATTTACAAGACCTCGTTATTAGTAAGAAGTGATTCTTTTTTTTTTAAAGCGGGCATTTTGTAGCAACAGAAAGTTGAAGTTAGTAACACCCTTCAGTGCTTCATTGGAAAGTTGAACTGACATTTCAAGAGTTTTTGTTAAAGTAAATTTTGTAATAGCTTGTTGAAACACAGAGGAAATTAAATCCATTTCTGAATTTTTTTAGTATATAACATAAACCCAACACTTTAAAAAACTAACATAAGACTAGAAAAGATATTTTACTTAAGGTATTAAAGTAAGTTTATTTTAGCACTTGTGGAACTACATTTTTGGTCTAGATTAGAATTAATGGAAACTTCCTATGGGAATTAGATGCTATAGATAGATAACCCATAGATTGCCCAGTATTAGTTTTTTGTGTTTACCTTTGTTCAGAATATTAAATAGCACATGGCATGATTTGTTCACTTCCTAGGACAAATGTTGAATAAATTAGCATTGTCTTTAAAAAAAAATTCAAATATGCCTTTTTCTTTTTTTTTTAAAGGACAAAATGTTTCACTTTTGGGTAAACACATTCTTCATACCAGGACCAGAGGAAACCTCAGAAAAAGTAGAAAATGGAAGTCTATGTGATCAAGAAATTGATAGTATTTGCAGTATAGAGCGTGCAGATAATGACAAGGAATATCTAGTACTCACTTTAACAAAAAATGATCTCGACAAAGCAAATAAAGACAAGGCCAACCGATACTTTTCTCCAAATTTTAAGGTCAGTTAAAAACATATTGAGAAGTTGGTGAGTGGCTCTGTGTGTTTGTTTTATTCTAGGTATATAGCTGGTGAAAGACTTGAATGGTTAATTTTTAAATTAAGTATATTCATAAGCATTGTTTACCTAGCAGTAACCTAAAACTTTCTAATGAAATCCAGGATGCACAGAGAATCAAAAAGCTACCTTTTCCTTACCCTGTTCTTTGCAATTTGGTAAAATATGGGGCATGGGTTGGGGAAGGGATTTAAGTTGAATACGAAGTAGGAATAGGCGAAGAAAGAAGTGGGAAGGAACTCAGCCCTTTAGGAATGATTCACATGGAATGTTTTCACTGCTTCTACTGTTCTCCCTCTCCATTTTATTCTCAACTCCTTAGAGCTATCTTAAAAATGACTTGATTATATCAGTCTTGTTTATACTTTTTAAAGATCTGTGGTTTTTTGATGGGCCCTACAGGGAGCTGTGTGATTCAACATGGGACTACTTTCTGCGTCTAGTCTGGCCACATTCTCTCCCTGCAGCTCACTCAGACTGGCCTCTTGTCAGTTCTTCAGTTGCCGCAGGTCTTTTCAGTTCGTTTCCTTCTGCCCATGGCTCTCCAGCCCTCAGCCTCTCCCTGCCCTTCGCTTGTCTGTCCTTCTTACATCCTAACCTTCGCTTCAGTCTCATGTGCTCTGAAAGGCCTTCTCTGATCATCCTCTCGTCTTCTTCCTTTTTTTAAACTCTGCCTACCTCCTCTTGTTTCAGAATTATTTGGTTCATTTTACTTTTATCTGTATGTCACATGTATTTGTGTACTTTTGTTTATATTTCTAGATGAGAATTCAAATCAGGTTACAAATCTGACTTGTGAACATTCCCTAATGGTTGTTTGCCATTTTTTTCTTATTCTCATTTCTTTTTCTCTATTGTACCTGATTTTTCTCTCTCCCTTTCGCCATACCCTCTTTTTTTCTTTTTTAAAATTCTCTCTTCATTCCATTTTTATAACGTGTAGCAAACTTAACCATATCTTATAAGTTTAAGGATATTGTTAGTAGTAATAAAAATAAAGAGGGGCTACCTGTTTTGAGTGAAAATGGAGCTAATAAGTGCCTTTAGATCTTATATTTAAAGTGTTTTGAAGTGTCTTTTAGAATTTGTAAATTTGTTTACTTTTCTCTGTCTACATTTTCCTCAGTTAGTAGCTTTTAAAGTGTGACTTCCTCTAATTTTATTTTTTTGTTTTAATGTTACAAGAGGTTTTATATTTGTTATTACAAATAAAAGTTATTGCAGTTATCAGTAAACACATATAATATCATATAATGGTAAGTGCTTTAGAAAAATAAAGCAGAGATAGGAGAAGAGAGTGGCCTTGGTGTATTTTTTAGTGGGATGGTTAGAGAAGGCCTCTCCAAGAAGTTGACTTTATTTAGAGGCCTAAGTGAAATGAGGGAGCTATAAAATACCTGGGAAAAGAGGAAAGAGCAGGTGTAGGAGCCCTGGGACAAGAGTGAGCTTAGTGTATTTGAAGAGCAATAGATAAGAAATCATTTTGACTAACACACATCAATCCAGGTGTGAATACATTGAGTGTGTTCTCCACAGGAGAGAGGTAATCTGATTTTTGTCTTTAAAAGTTTACTCTGTCCTCTCCTCTAAAATAAAGGCGAGAGGAGGGCAAAAGTGAAAGCCAGGACACTAGTTGAAGGTAGAACTAAAAGACTTTACTGATGGAGTGGATACTGAGTGTAAGAAAAAGAAGAATCAATAAAGACTCTTGGATCATGCGGGCAGGGCTGTAGATATAACAGACTGATCAAAGAATTGGATGTCAGATCTAATTTAAATCCCACGTCCACTGCCTACTAGATATGTGGCCTTTAGCAAGTGTCCTAGCCTTTCTGAACTATAGCTTTCTCTCTTAAAACAGAAAGACCTATCCTGTAGAGTTGTTTTGACAGTTATTTCAGCTCTGCTTGTAAAGGTTGTTGGTTCACTATTTAGAGCACTGAATGATATTAACTTTTTTATTACTCCCTTTCAGTGAAGTTTTTAGGGCAAATGGAATCCTAAACATCATTGTTAATATTATCTGTATTAGAAAATACGTTGAATTTCAGACAGGCTGTAAGTGAAATATTCTTTTGAAACTCAACTCTATGTGAGTTGAATTTTGTGATTGAAAAAATATTATGTGGACTATTGAAATCAGTACATTTCTTTTGTAGAATTATTTCATTAATGCCTGTAGTTTATGCTTATTTAAAAAAACACATAGTATATTAACATCCCAGATTCTTTTCAGTGTATACCAAGAAAGAAAATGTAGGAAATCTTGAGAAGGTCATTGAAAAGGCTCTTTAAGGATTATATATGTCATAGTACTTAAAAATGAATCCGATAAAGATATGTATCTTTGAGAGTGGTCAGATTTATGGATTTTTCCATTTACACTTTCTCTTCTTTCTCTAGGTGAAGCTGTACTTCACAAAAACAGTAGAGGAGTCATCAAATCCAGAGGCTAGCAGTTCAACGTCTGTAACACCAGATGTCAGTGACAATGAACCTGATCATTACAGATATTCTGACACCACTGACTCTGACCCAGAGAATGAACCTTTTGATGAAGATCAGCATACACAAATTACAAAAGTCTGATTATTTTTTTTTTTTATCAAGAGGGATAAAACACCATGAAAACAAACTTGAATAAACTGAAAATGGACCTTTTTTTTTTTTTAATGGCAATAGGACATTGTGTCAGATTACCAGTTATAGGAACAATTCTCTTTTCCTGACCAATCTTGTTTTACCCTATACATCCACAGGGTTTTGACACTTGTTGTCCAGTTGAAAAAAGATTGTGTAGTGTCATGTATATACCTTTTTGTGTCAAAAGGACATTTAAAATTCAATTAGGATGAATAAAGATGGCACTTTCCCATTTTATTCCAGTTTTATAAAAAGTGGAGACAGACTGATGTGTATACGTAGGAATTTCTCATTTTGTGTTCTGTCACCAACTGAAGTGGCTAAAGAGCTTTGTGATACACAGGTTCACATCCTACCCCTTTGCACTTGTGGCAACAGATAAGTTTGCAGTTGGCTAAGAGGAGTTTCTAAAAGGTTTTGCTACATTCTAATGCATGTATTCGGGTTAGGGGAATGGAGGGAATGCTCAGAAAGGCATTTGTTGTGTGCTGGATTCTGGACCATATACCATCTCCAGCTATTTACACGCACCTTTCTTTAGCATGCTACAGTTATTAATCTGGACGTTTGAAGAATTGGCCGCTGTCACTGCTTGTTATTTGTGCATTTTATTTTTTTTAAGCATATTGGTGCTAGAAAAGGCAGCTAGAGGGAGTGAATCTGTATTGGGGTACAGGAATGAACCTTCCACAACATCTTAAGAATCCACGAATGAAGGGATATAAAAGTAATGTGGTCACAGATAAGAAACACAGCAACAATGACTTAACCATACAAATGTGGAGGCTATCAACAAAGAATGGGCTTGAAACATGATAAAAATCGACAATGATTTATTAAATATGTTTTCTCAGTTGTAATGACTGCTCCATCTCCTGTGTAATCAAGGCCAGTGCTAAAAGTCAGATGCTATTAGTCCCTACATCAGTCAACAACTTACACTTAGGTTATTAGTTTTCAATCATGCACCTGCTGTGGAAGCTTCATGTGCTGCCGACAAGCTTCTTTTTTCTCATTAAGTATACAATATTTTGTAATGCTGCACAGGAAATTTCAATTTGAGATTCTACAGTAAGCGGTTTTTTTTTTTTTTTTTTTTTAAAAATTTATGATGCACTTATTCAATCCAATAGATGTCAGCCGTTCCACCCTTTTGACCTTACACATTCTATTACAATGAGTTTTGCAGTTTTGCACATTTTTTAAATGTCATTAACTGTTAGGGAATTTTACTTGAATATTGAATACATATAATGTTTATATTTAAAAGGACGTTACTTGTGTTAAAAAGGAAATTAGAATTGCAGTAAATTTTCAACACTGCACAAATAATAAGTCATTTACTTTTTCAGTAGAAATTGTCCCACATAATGCTTTTATCAATTTGCTATTGAAAGGATAGATTTTTTTAAATGTGCAGTGTTGAATCATTTCTTCATAGTGCTAGAGTTAGGATTAGGGCTTCAATTTCACTTCTTAAATATCATATATTTGATATGCCCAGACTGCATATGATTTTAAGCAGAGTACAACTACTATTGTAAAGTTAATGTGAAGATATGATTAAAAATAATTTTTTTCCCAGAAATTTGATATCTTTCAAATTACACATTGACCTTGAAACGTTTGACTATCCAGCCAATTTATTTCTTAATGGTGTAAAATCTCATTTTCAATAACTTATTGGTGCTGAAATTGTTCACTAGCTGTGGTCTGACCTAGTTAATTTACAAATACAGATTGCATAGGACCTACTAGAGCAGCATTTATAGAGTTTGATGGTAAATAGATTAGGCAGAACTTCATCTAAAATATTCTTTAGTAAATAATCTTGACATGTTTTCCATACCTCGTCAGTTTCATTCAAAAAATAAGGTTTTAAAATTTTTTAACAATGTGGTTAGTATTTACACATTTATATTTAAACATTGATATGTAGACAATTGATTGACTGCTCATAAGTTAAATTGGTAAAGTTAGAAACACCTATTCCTCAGCTCTCATCATTGAAATTTATCTCACCTTGTCTTTCATAAAAGCTGAAAACTGTTGACTAAAATGAAAATCAACTATTTGTGTTTTGAAGATAGTTATTAATACTGTTATTTGTTACAGTTTTGGGCACAGTATATTAAAGCATAACTTGTATTGTTCCAATATGTAACATGGAGGGCCAGGTCATAAATGATGACATTATAATGGGCTTTTGCACTGTTATTATTTTTCCTTTGGAATGTGAAGGTCTGAATGAGGGTTTTGATTTTTGAATGTTTCAATGTTTTTGAGAAGCCTTGCTTACATTTTATGGTGTAGTCATTGGAAATGGAAAAATGGCATTATATATATTATATATATATAAATATATATTATACATACTACTCTCCTTTATTTCAGTTACCATGCCCATAGAATTTGACAAGAATTGCTATGACTGAAAGGTTTCCGAGTCCTAATTAAAACTTTATTTATGACAGTATTCATGATTAGCCTGCAATGCATTCTGTAGCTAAATCTCTGAGTTTCTGGAATGTTTTCTTAGACTTTTTGGATGTGCAGCCGCTTACTTGTCTGAAGTTACTTGAAGGCATCACTTTTAAGAAAGCTTACAATTGGGCCCTGTACCATCCCAAGTCCTCTGTAGCTCCTCTTGAACATTTTTCTGCCATAATTATTAAAGGGTAGTTGAGTAAATAGCATCACCATTCTTCACTGTGGCACAGGTTATAAACTTGAGTGGAGTTTACCGGCAGCATCAAATGTTTCAGCTTTAAAAAAAAGTAGGGTACAAGTTACTGTTTAGTTCTAGAAAATTTGTGCAATATGTTCATAACGATGGCTGTGGTTGCCACAAAGTGCCTCGTTTACCTTTAAATACTGTTAATGTGTCATGCATGCAGATGGAAGGGGTGGAACTGTGCACTAAAGTGGGGGCTTTTAACTGCAGTGTTTGGCAGAGTTGCCTTCTACCCTGCCAGTTCAAAAGTTCAATCTGTTTTCATATAGAATATATATACTAAAAAATTTCAGTCTGTTCAACAGCCTTACTCTGATTCAGCCTCTTCAGATACTCTTGTGCTGTGCAGCAGTGGCTCTGTGTGTAAATGCTATGCACTGAGGATACACAAAAAAATACGATGTGTACAGGATAATGCCTCCTACCAATCAGATGTCCATTTGTTATTGTGTTTGTTAACAACCCTTTATCTCTTAGTGTTATAAACTCCACTTAAAACTGATTAAAGTCTCATTCTTGTCATTGTGTGGGTGTTTTATTAAATGAGAACATTTATAACTTAAATTGCTTAGGTTCGTTGACATTTTAATGATGGGCAGCCAAATGTGATTAATAAGTTTTTTGTAAGGTTTTTTTTTTTAACCCCCTGCTGTCCTTCAAAGCCTACAGTTACATAAAAACATGGGCCCTTATCAGTTTGGGAGTAGAGTACCAATCTACTCATGTTTGAGAGGCATTTAGCTTTTTTAGGATCTTAGTCTAATACTTAGTAAATTGTTTCAAGCACAATTTAAATTGCACATATTAAATATGCTAATCCCAAAATGTTCACGACTTTTGAAAAATCATGCAGATATCTATATATATATATTCTACTAGGTGGGATATCTGAAGATAATTGCCCAGAATGGATTTGATATCTCAGATTTCAATTTCGTGGCTTTTCCATTCTTTGATTCTGTAATATGCCATCAACATGGGAAGCTTCATCTGTTCATTGTGACTTATGCTCTTTAAAAATTGATATTCCACAATAGTCTAAAGACTTTATGTTCCTGAACTTAATCTTGTTATTTCTCATATTTTTAAGAGTGCAAAGACTAAGGCATATCCTTTCACAAAGCATAGTAAGGTAATAAGTGAAAGTGTAGCTTATACAAATGTTAAAGAAAGCAGATCATTAACAATTTAATGTTATTTCAAGTTTACATTTTCTCTAACTTTTAAAAAATGAATAATATATAAAGTATGAAAAGTGTGTGTGTGTGTGTGAGTACACACATTTGTTTTCTTTTTAGATATTTAAGTATGGATGAAAACCATACTGGAGTCTTAAGATCATTCTGATTTATAAGATGATCTTGGTGATGTCTGAAAAATAGGAATTTACTGTGGTTTTTTTTTTTAATTGCATGTTCTCACTACCCTTAATTTGAGCTAGCTTGGTTAAGTGAATGCCATCACCATTTCCATTGAGAATTTAAAAATCACCGGTGTTTAATATGCAGGCTTCCAAAGGCTCACAACAAATCAAGACCCTTAAATCTAGTTAATTTGCTGCTAATATGAAACTTTTCTTATTCTTTTATTCTTGCCAGATAATTAGCCACAGATCTAAAACTTAGTCTTAAATGGCTTGAGTGTAAGTTTTGATAAGCAGTGCTGTTACTAGTTCAGAGAGGAATGTTTGTGAATGGAAATAGTGTAAATATTCAGTCCAAACTGGTATAAATACATAAAAAACTAGCAAAAAAGATAATAGAGAAAAACATTTAAAAACTTATAAAGATGAGATGAAAGAGACTGATTTTCCTATGGAATTATGTATCTAGGAAACCTAATGATTATCAATGGTTTTTAATTTTAGAGTAAATATATTCTTTTATGATCTTGCTATTTTTCCATCTTTTAAGAGATCTTCCAAGTGTATCAGAATATATGTAGCCACTCTGACAAATACATATATTGGTAGCTTTAAAAGTTTGTAATGTGAAGTCGTAAAGGACAGTAGTTTCATTGGTTGGTAATACCCTTTGGTTTTTAAGTTAGCTATGTTGAGAACAGTTTCCCATAAAAAAACTTCACTCATAATCCCACCACCTGGAAATAGCCATTATGAATACTTCAGTGACTATACAATCATGGTTTTTTTCTTGTATATTCATGTATATATTTTCTTTAAATAGTGAAATTTGTACTGTGCATACTCTCAAAGCCTTTAAGCTTAGTATTTCTCTCATGGATTTGTAGAATGTTAAATTACATCAGAAAATGGACATTGATTGGATTCTTTCTAGTGCTGGAGATGCAGATTATGTGTGTACTGGAGAGCCCTTTCCAATTCAGTGGGTCAGTCATAGACGTTTAAATATTGTTGGCATCAGAATAATACATGTCTAGGTAAATAAGACAGTTACATTTATTTAGAATAGACAGGCTTAAGATTGTAGATATTTCTCTTCAAAAACTATTTCAAACATTTGCATTTTGGAATTATGTGCTAAACAGAATGTATGAAACACTATTAGTAGTTAATTTCATCATCACCTTTCTATTTCCCTTATAAGTTGGAAAAGAAGGATGAGCTTTTCACTCTTTATAATTCCCAAACAGTTGCTCAATTTAGAGTGAATTAAACACCTGCAAAAAAGAAAGTTACTGCTGGTTTATCACTTAGCTGTCTCTATATGTGTGCTCATGAGACTTCTGTCACATCAAAACCTATTTCTTGAATGGTTCGCCTTTAGCTCTGGAACTTAACCATGTTTAATAATGGTGGGCTTAGGACATAAGACTTTTCTTGACAGTTAAGAATTTTGGTGAAAAAAAATTTAGCTGGAGGGCAGTACCTAACTTACAAACCAATGTATTGATATTTTACCAACATTTTTACATATATGAGTGAAGTCAACTGCCATTTTTGAGCATTACCACATTTTAAAATAAAGCTGCATATTTTTAAATGAAATGTTTAACAAGGATTTATATTTTTAATTTTTTCAATTAAAAATATTTATCTCTCCTTTGTTGCATGTGGATTCTCATCTGTTCTTAAAATGGTTAGAGATTTTGTCTGTTCTGGAGCAGAGCAAAGCTCATAGTCATGGCTCTAGTGTTTCAGTTTGTCAGATCTGCTCACTGTTGTGAAATTCTTAAAATGGTTAAATGTGGCTTTCTGTAGCTTTTCATTTATTGGCTTTCATGTACACTTTTAGGATTCTTCTGCTTACTCTGTTGTCTAAGTGATATCCCATGTTTACAAATGCTCTTTCAGTTTCTATTTTCTTTTTCTATTATAATGCCCTAATGGGCAGTTTTTAAAAGAGAGTGTGAGAGGGTGTGTGTGTAGTGAGGTCTGGGTGGCTGGGTGAACTACGTGTTTGAGAGTGCTAGATTCCAGTTTTAGAGATTAAACAGTTTGATTCAGGCAACCAGTTCTCACTGGAATTTTACAGTTCATCATAATGAAAATAATCTTAACCTTGGTTGATTTTGACATTCAGTAATGAATCTTGGATATTAATGAATTTGTTGGTAGTATCTTGATACGTGCATTATTGAATTATTTTCTAAGTTGTGCATTTATCCAAAGTTGGTATGTTGGAAATGTTTATATCAAAATTCCATTTGGCAACTGATGGACATAAAAACAGAAATGCTTTCTTATGGACAGTATTTGTTTTCTTTAAAAAATTAAAAAGGTTAATTATTTTTAATACTTGGTTTTAAACTTTTTATTCAACAAGTGTTTGTCAAGTCCGTAGATGTTTGGATTATATTAGAGATCCAACCAACATCCTCTGGCCCTTCAGGAGTTTCCATTCTAATAGAGAAAATGGACTTTATTAAAATAGTTACAATATTGATGTGTGACACCATGATGATTACCACACCTTCCATATGCTCCTCTAAATTTCCACCCCCGTTAAGTTAGAAGGGGCTGTTCTGACTAATTTATTCCCGTGAGTTAGCAGTGAAAAGTGGTATGACACTTCCAAGGAAAAGCAGTGAAAATAAAATCCCTTGTACAATCCTTAGGCTTCTCTACTCCAGTGACCAAGGACATGATGTGTTCCAGATGGCACAACTCTGTCAGCCTGGTCGAGCAAAACTTCCTCAAATCCTCCCCCTGTATTGAATGTATTAGGTATTAGCATGAGCAAGAAGTAAGATTAGCTTCCACTGAGATTTGGGGACAATTTGTTACATTGCATCATTAATTTTATTCTAGTTTATGCTTTGGAAGGACAAGACCCTGATGCTGGGAAAGATTGAAGTCAAAAGGAGAAGTGGGCAGCAGAGGATGAGATGGTTAGATAGCATTACCTACTTCATGGACGTGAATGTGAGCAAACTGGGAAATAGTGAATGAAGGACATGAGAGCCTTGCATGTTGTAGTCCATTGGGTTGCAAAGAGTCGGATACGACGTAGCGACTGAACAACAACAAAACCCGGAAGGCTTTGTTGAGCAAAGAAGAGGGAGTTAAGAATAAAGCAAACTGGAAAAAAAAAAAAACCAGAAAGCGGCAAAACAACATGATGCAATAAAGAAACTAAATTGTAAATCTCTCAGTTGTTATTGAGCACTTGATATGTATCAGGTGTTGATCTAGATATGTGGGATACAAATAAGTGAACAACAGATCCCTGTCCTCATAGATCTTACACTCTAGTAAGGGATCATATCAACAGATAATGATCACCACGCCACTTATAAGTTAATAAATGCTGTGTGGGGAGAGGGGTGGGAATGTGAACAGGGTAAGGACGAACCAAGTACACAGAAGCAGAGATTGCACTGTTGAATAGGGTGAGTCCAGATAGGCCTCCCCTGAAACAGTAGTTAGAATTTTTCATCCTTTTAATTAGCAAGATGCACTCATCCTATATAAAATTTTGTTCTCGCCTTTTACAACTATATTGATTCCTGAGTTTTTAGGGTTACTGTTGGTATATCTGAGCCTTGGCCCAAGCAGTAAAGAATTCACTTGCAATGCAGGAGACATAGGAGACACGGGTTCGATCCCTGGGTTGGGAAGATCCCCTGGAGAAGCAAATGGCAACCCACTCCAGTATTTTTGCCTGGAAAATCCCATGGACAGAGGGGCGTGATGGGCTCCAGTGCATGGGGTCATGAAGAGTTGAACATGACTGAGGATGCAGGTGCTCACGTTGGTATATCTAGGGAGAATTTTTAAGACTACTACTCAAAATAGTTAAAATGTTCTAAGGTATGTTATTTTCTAAATCGGTTTGGCAAAATCTGTATAAATAATCTTTCTCTTCATTGTCAGAGTTATGTTCATTTTTAAATTTCTTGCAGTCTTACTAAATGTGTGTGTTTGTATTTTGGCAATATTTGATACCACTTTTCAGTAGACGTTAAAGTTCTGTTATGACCTTAAACACTTCTGTAAAGCTGAAAGGAAATGTCACTTAGGATTTATTGATAGGAAACAAGTTGTAAATTTTGAGTTACTCAAGAAAAGTGAAATTTATGGCCTAGTGCTTTATATTCTTAACTCATAAGCAAAATCCTGTGGAACTGTATAATAGTGAAAGAAATGTCTTTTCACAAAGAGGGACCCCCCCCCCCAACACACACACACTCTTACTCCATTCAAGAAACAAGAAGTTTAACTTTGTGATCAAAGGGAAATAGTATATGTAAATTAAGTCAATACAATAGAAATTTGCAACTGTTTATCAGGACATTGTTTAATTGGTATTTGCTAGTGACCAGTTTCTTTTCCTAGCAAGGCAGTTATGTATAACTGGACATAAAATTTTGAAGGAAAATGGTTATCTATTAGCTTTTTTTTAAATGGGATTTTAAGTGGTTTAAATGATTTCCTTGACAGTCTTGCTTTTTGTTTTTATTCTGAGTCCACGGCTTTTTTTTCCTACTGCATTTTACTTTAGAAAGAATTTAAGGTATCTGAATGGGCATCCCTAACATGCGAACTGCCAAATCAGTTTATAAAACCATATTGCATATATCCATTGGTCTTGGCTTAAGGGTTAAACTTATTGGGAATATCTTCTGAACCTCTCATTGGAATATTTTTGTGAATTGCTCCTTTAAGCTTTGATAAATAAGTCTCCAACCTAATTTTCAAGGAAATAAGTTACGCTTTTACCATAGTGTTTATTCTTGAAATAACTGAGACTTGGGAAAAAATGAGCTAGTCATATTTTTCTATTTAATATTTCCCAGGTAAATATGATCTATCAGTTCAGTTCAGTCGCTCTGTTGTGTCCGACTCTTTGTGACCCCATGGACTGTAGCACACCAGGCTTCCCAGTCCATCACCAGCTCCCAGGGCTTGCTCTAACTCACGTCCATTGCGTCAGTGATGCTATCCAACCATCTCATCCTCTGTCGTCCCCTTCTCCTCCTGCCTTCAATCTTTCCCAGCATCAGGGTCTTTTCCAGTGAGTCAGTTCTTCGCATCAGATGGCCAAAGTATTGGAGCTTCAGCTTCAGCATCAGTCCTTCCAATGAATATTCAGGACTGATTTCCTTTAGGATTGACTGGTTTGATTTCCTTGCAGTTCAACGGACTCTCAAGAGTCTTCTCCAACACCACAATTCAAAAGCACCAATTCTTCGGTGCTCAACTTTATGGTCCAACTCTCACATCCATACAGGACTATGGGAAAAACCATAGTTTTGACTAGGCGAACCTTTGTCGGCATGTCCCTGCTTTTTAATATACTGTCTAGGTTTGTCATGGTTTTCTTCCGAGGAGCAAGTGTCTTTTAATTTCGTGGCTGCAGTCACCATCGGCAGTGATTTTGGAGCCCAAAAAATAAAATCTGTCACTGTTTCCCCATCTATTTGCCATGAAGTGATGGGACTGGATGCCATGATCTTAGTTTTTTGAATGTTGAGTTTTAAGAGACTAGGCGAACCTTTGTCGGCATGTCCCTGCTTTTTAATATACTGTCTAGGTTTGTCATGGTTTTCTTCCAAGGAGCAAGTGTCTTTTAATTTCGTGGCTGCAGTCACCATCGGCAGTGATTTTGGAGCCAAAAAAATAAAATCTGTCACTGTTTCCCCATCTATTTGCCATGAAGTGATGGGACTGGATGCTATGATCTTAGTTTTTTGAATGTTGAGTTTTAAGCTAAGCCTTTTCACTCTCTTTCACTTTCATCAAGAGGCTCTTTAGTTCCTCTTTGCTTTCTGCCTTAAGGGTGGTGTCATCTGCATATCTGAGGTTATTGATATTTCTCCCAGCAATCTTGATTCCAGCTTGTGCTTCATCCAGCCTGGCATTTCACATGATGTGCTCTGCATATAAGTTAGATAAGCAAGGTGACAGTATATAGCCTTGATGTACTCCTGTCCCAATGTGGAATCAGTCTGTTGTTCCATGTCCGATTCTAACTGTTGCTCCATGACCTGCATACAGATTTCTCAGGAGGCAGGTAAGGTGATCTGGTATTTTCATCTCTTGAAGAATTTTCCACAGTTCATTGTGATCCACACAGTCAAAGGCATTAGCGTAGTGAACAGTATGCAAAGGCAAAAATATGACCTATAGATACTGTGAAACTCATGCTTTCCTTTTCTATCATCATATTTTTGAAATTAAAGATTTCCTAGTTTTCTAATTCTTATTATCTGTAAGGAAGATAAATGTATTTAAATTTTATGGATATGAAAATTATCAAACTTCCCAGTTTTATTCAATATTTCCATGAAGGTATATTTGATGGGAAAACATTTTGCATGGTTATATTCAACAAGGGAACCACAAGTGTTCTTTAAGTAATTAATTGGCTAATTTTTTACTGTGTACAGCTATCACAATTCATATGAATAATGCATGGGCTTGTTATGATTATTAGTACTGTATATTAATGAATATTTGAAGGAGAAAATAAATCTTAGTCTTTTTATAAAATAGTAGGTGCATATAAGGTAAAATTTCCCTTTTGCCAGACCCAGCAGATATTTAAGGTGTTTTAGCTGTCCTTGGAGATGACTGAAGCCATTGTTTCTATAAAAAATCCAATAAGATTAAAACAAAAATATCACTATGAACATGATTTATTGAGGTAAATTCTTGACTAGGAGGTCCTTGAAAACCTCAAGCAACTTGAATCTTTTTCAGGAAAATCAAACATAGTTCTATATCAGAAAACCTGAAAGCACATATTTAAAATTCATGGGAATTCTGTGATGATAGGTCTGGTACCTAGAGACTGAAATGAAACACAGAGAGAGGAAGCTGAAGTAAGAAAAGAAGGGAAAGCAGGAAGTAATGCATGGGAGAGCTCAAACTGACTCTTAGTACTGGGGGCTGGTGGAAGGATGGGAAAATAAAAAAATGTTCTTTTGAGTCTGCAGTATGTGCCAGACGCTGTGGTAGACATTTCATGTACTTTACCTACCTTTCAGGGTAGATAGTTGTATTTCATTTTCTGCACAGAAACTGAAGTTCAGAGTCCTTAAATTTCCCATCTGACAACTAGTAAGTAGATCCAGATTTTAACAGGGTTGTCTCCTACCTGTTAAACAGAATCGAATTTACAAAGCAAACAAAACAAAGCCTCAACAACTAGTGGGTAATGAAGTCATGCCTATATTGTTTATTACTGACAGGAGAAAAGCAAGCTTCAGCTCAGGGTATGTCATGCAAAATGAATTGCAAAGAGAAATACTTAATTGTTTGAACCACAAATGTTAGCCGCTCAGTCATGCCCAACTCTTTGCGACCCATGGACTGCAGCCCACCAGGCTCCTCTGTCCATGAGATTTTCCAGGCAATGATACTGGAGTGGGTTGCCATTTCCTTCTCCAGGGGATCTTCCCAACCCAGGGATCGAACCCAGGTCTCCTACACTGCAGGCAGATTCTTTACCAAGTGAGCTACAAGGGCCATATGAGAGGAAAATATATCTTGCAAGCTTCTTGACAGGTATGATAGTAAGCTGTTGACACATTTTCATATCAAGACACAGAATGAGACATCTTTCTATTTACTAGTTTATTATTAAATTGATCAACTAAACTCACATTTTATTTTTGCTTGGACCAGAATACCTGGACTCTTCAAAGTAACTGGTTATCAGTTAAGCAGGCCAGCTAGCCATCCAACAAGGACATGTTGCATGCCTTCCATGTCCAGTTGGCATTATGGTAGTATAGAAGTCAGAAAGCTTCCCTGGTGGCTCAGACAGTAAAGAATCCGCCTGCAAACCCAGGGAGACCTGGGTTTGATCCCTGGGTTGGGAAGATCCCGGTGAGGAGGGCATGGCAACCCACTCCAGTATTCTTGCCTAGAGAATCCCCGTGGACAGAAGAACCTGGCAGGGTACAGTCCATGGGTCGCTAAGAGCTGGGCACGACTTAGCAACTAAGCACACACAGAAGTCAGAAAAGGTCATAGAGTGTTTATTTAAGAGCAGGGAAACAGATTTCGGGTAGAGGGAAGAGCGAGCTCCATAGCTTGTTGTAGGTGCAGACTTAGTCATGTAGGGACCTGCAAGAAAAAGGCTGGGGCAGAGTAGGTGGCAGTGGAGAGTGGTGGAAGAAAGCATTTGGAGAAGCAGGCAGGGAACTTCCAGACCCAGTCAAGTGTGCCCAAACCACTCAGTTCTTGCTAATGCCAACCTCTGAAGCATCTGAAAATCAAGTATGGTACCTGCTGCTGCTGCTGCTGCTAAGTCGCTTCAGTCGTGTCCGACTCTGTGCAACCCCATGGACGGCAGCCCACCAGGCTCCCCCGTCCCTGGGGTTCTCCAAGGAAGAACACTGGAGTGTGTTGCCATATCCTTCTCCAACTGCAGCCTACCAGGCTCCTCTGGCCATAGGATTTTCCAGGCAAGAGTACTGGAGTGGGGTGCCATTGCCTTCTCCAAGTATAGTACCTAAGAACCCTGAAAAGTAAACAAAAGCAAGCAGACTATGAAGGAGTGTCAAAACTTGGAAAAGCAACTTGTGTGAGGATTTCCCATGATTTCTCTTTTCTCTTACAGCTCGGCCTTAAGAGTGGGCCTCATGTGGATCTGTACATGGTTGGAGACATCCGGCTTACGTCCCAGAGGAACCAGAAAAAAAGAGTTTCATCTGAGTCAGAGAGCATGGGGTTGGGGAGAGTGGGGATGTCTTGAAGGTATCCTAAGGAAAATCCAGAGTTAGAAAACCTTCTAATCCTTTGTGTGACATTCCACGTGTCCTGGGCTCACTACTGAGCTGGCATGCATAGGACAGACCTAAGACACCATAGCAGCCTTCCTAAATAAAATTGAGGTCGGAGCCCCCACTCACAAAAAGTGAAGCAGAATTTGCAGTCTGAGCCTTATTGGGTTGATTGCTTAACTAAACAATCAAACAAAATATTTCCCCATCCCCCCAAGTTCCAACAAGATCAGAGGCGTATAAACCAATATCCAAACTTACATAACCAGGAAAAACCAAGAATACTTTTTCTAAAGAAAAAAATGTCGAGAAGCCAGCCTCCAGATAACCCAGATGTTAGAATTATCAGATGTAAATACAACTATTATAATTATACTTCAAGAGATAAACACACTTGAACTGAATGGAAAAAGTTCTCAGCAGAGAAACAGAAATTATGAAGAGAATCACACAGAAATCTTACAACAAAAAGTATACCATCTGATATTAAAAATAAAAACCACTACATGGACAACAGAAAAATGGAAGTGATAGGAGTCAGCAAACTTGAATATAAATTAATAAATGCCTGATTTTCATGCTGACTTTAAAGCCTTAAAGGTGGATGAGTGCTTGAAAAGCAAAATATATCTGATTGCAATTAACTACAAGTACCTTAATAAGATATTAAACCAAGAACATTCATGGGACTCCCTCAGCTATATATAAAGTTCCTGCTGTTTGTCAACAACACTGAGTGAAAAATTAGCATTATCATAGGCCCAAACATGATTATGTCAATTTTATATTACAGTGTTTTATGCAGGTTTAATATGTAAATGGTTCCTCTGGTGGCTCAGACTTTAAAGAATTCACACGCAACGCAAGAGACCCGGGTTCCATCCCTGGGTCAGAAAGATCCCCTGGAGAAGAGAATGGCTATCCATTCCAGTATTCTTGCCTGGAGAACTTCATGGGCAGAGGAGCCTGGTGGGCTAAAGTCCAGGCGGTCTCAAAGAGTCAGATGTGACTGAGTGACTAAGAATGCACGCAATATGTAAAAACCCGTTTCAAATGTTCTGTGACTTACAATATCCAAAGTGGCATTGACAAAAAACAGTATTCTGATTAGGTCTATTGTCTTCTTGCATAACCACGATAAAAGCAATTTTGAAACATGGGAGAGTCATCACCAGATACATAATGGTTAAGCTCATCCTCAGAGTCAGTACCGGGTAATCACTTTGCTCACCTGCTCATGTTAATTCTTTGATTTAACCTTTGTAATTGGGCCTTTTCCTAGATATGGATGTTATTACAGAGATATCCTCAGAAAACTGACCAATCATGTAGGCATAACACATGCTTTTCAGTTTTCCAACAGAAAAGATTTGATGTTTAAAGCTTCTAACACCTAGAAATCTTGACAAGTTTCTAGGTTGGTTTGGAGAAAAACTGAACTGGCATTGCAATCATCTGGAAAAACGACTTCCTGATGAAGGAAGAGAATTTCAAGGCTTTAGAATACCTCCCATTATTGCAGAAGCACCTTATCACTTTCAACTGTTAGTATAAAACTTTGTGATGGCAATGATTATTCTGGATTAAAAAGTGTAACAAGTTTTGCCATTTAATTCTCAAAAGGTAGGAAGTATGATTATATCCATCTGATACATGAGAAATTGAGGTACAGAAAGGTTTAACAACTTGTTGAACATAGCAAAATTAGTAAGTAGTAGAACCAGGACTTCAATCCAGGTCAATTTGATTGCCGACCCGAGGCCATTAATTATCATGTCATACATGCTACTTCCTGTAACAACTTAAGGAAACCTTTAATTTCTTTAAGGGAACATGGTCTTCAACCTGGAATGGGTAGAACAATGGTGTAAGGAGCACATTTCAAGTGTCTGGTTTCAGAATTCCTTTGTACTCTTAACATTTATCGAGGATCTCAAAGAGCTTTTGTTTGTGTGCTTTACCTATTGATATTTACCATATTAGAAACTAAAATTCAGTGCTAGTTTTGGCACTACATATATTAGAAGTGGAATGATACAGAGATTAGCATGGCTTCTGCAAATCTGTGACGCGTTCCAGGATCTGGAATTAACATAGTGCTGTAGGTCAATATTGTTGCTTAGTCACTAAGCATGTCTGACTCTTTTGTGACCCCATGGACTGTGTAGCCTACCAAGCTCTCTGTCTAGGGGATTCTCCAGGCAAGAATACTGGACTGGGTTGCCATTTCCTTCTCCAGGGGGTCTTCCCGACCCAGGGGTTGAACCCATCTCCTAAACTGTCAGGTAGACTTTACGACTGAGCCACATACGAAGCCCCAATTAAGGTCCTATTCCTGTGCCCACCACTGGCCGCGCATGTGTGTCCTTTGCTGATGGAGAAAGCTGCTGTTGTTGCTGTTGCTGCTGCTGCTGCTGCTGCTGCTAAGTCGCTTCAGTCGTGTCCGACTCTGTGTGACCCCACAGACGGCAGCCCACCAGGCTCCCCCGTCCCTGGGGTTCTCCAGGCAAGAACACTGGAGTGGGTTGCCATTTCCTTCTCCAATGCATGAAAGTGAAAAGTGAAAGTGAAGTTGCTCAGTAAGTGTCTGACTCTTCGTGACCCCATGGACTGCAGCCTACCAGGCTCTTCCATCCGTGGGATTCTCCAGGCAAGAGCACTGTAGTGGGTTGCCTTTGCCTTCTCCGGATGGAGAAAGCTAGTAGACGGTAAAGAAGTAAATGAGGCAATTACAGAACCAAGCCAAATATTCTGATTGAAACAGATAGGAGATAAAACTGAGTATAACCAGGGGAGGCGTCTTTAGATGGGGTGTCAGGGTAAGGTCTACACGTGTAGCTCGTTGCTGTTCAGTCACTAAGCGGAGTCTGACGCTTCTGCGATCCCATGGACTGTAGCTCGCCAGGCTCCTTTGTCCATGGAATTTCCCAGGTAAGAATACTCGAGTGGGTTGCCATTTCCTTCTCCAAGGGATCTTCCTGACCCTAAGATCAAACCTGCATTTCCTGCAATGGCAGGCAGTGGATTCTTTACCACTGACCCACCAGGGAAGCCCAAAAAGAAAGATGCTTTATAGCTTAAAAAAAAGAAAAAAAAGGGAATTAAAACTCAAGCCTTATTACCTGACATATATTTACTAATTTAAAAAGTAACAATAAATGAATTCATTACATATTAAGATAACATTTTTGATGAAGATGATATGCTTTCCAAAACAGAAATTTAGTGATAAGGGTAGCTTTTAAAAAAACATTTTTCATATCTTTTTTTACTTGGATTTTCATACATGCTTTTGCATTTGATCTATTATGGTATGGTTTTTGGTTGTAGTATGTGAGGAAAATATGGCCTCACATAAGTATGTAGTTAGGAAAAGAAGTATGTTAACAGCCTTTTCAGATAATTGTTAAGTGGAGTTAAGTGAAGTGAAAGTTGCTTGGTCATGTCTGACTCCTTGTGACCCCACAGATTGTAGCCTGCCAAGCTCCTCTGTCCATGGAATTCTACAGGCAAGAATACTGGAGTGGGTTGCCATACTCTTTTCCAGGGGATCTTCCCAACCCAAGGATTGAACCTGGGTCTCCTGCATTGCAGGTAGATTCTTTACTGTCTGAGCTACCAGGGTAGATATTTTTATTTGGTACTACCAACCAACCAAGTTGTAATTTCCTTAAAGTTAGGCACAATGTGGAATTGGAAAGCTTCAGTGAACTTTTGTATTCTATATTAATGCAAACACACTGATTCATCCTGCTCTTTGAATGGATCTTTTACCCATGCATGATTTTGTAACATCATACATGGATTATTTGGAAAATATTGGTTCACTGAGTTGTGTAGATCTTCCAAATGTTGACACATTTCCTTACACAATGTTAAAAAAAAAAAAATCATGGTTGCTAATATCACTCTGGGCTCATCAGAAAAGTCTTTAAATATTGGAAAGCTGTCAAGTTAATGGTGGCAGATACAAGTTATAAAAAATATAAATTTTTATTCAAAAGCTTGAAATTTATTACTGACAGGAAATGTATTCATTTGTTTTGCTGAAAGGATCTCAATATTCTGCAGGGGCTGGAGGCCACACTTTGAGGATCACTGACATAAGAGCTTTGATTGGGAATAGGCAAGTAAGAGGACATTTACCTAAAACAAAGCTCCAAACAAATTAATTTTCAGAGTGATGAAGGAACTTGAAAATGAGGTCTCAGAATCATTCGCAGTAATCTGTGACAAATTAGGGAAAATGGGGGAAAGTTCTATCACATTGAAATGAGAAAAGATTGCCTTAACTCTCCAGAGGGATACATTCTGGGTAATGAAGACTGGTGTGTTTAACATTGATTCCCAGAAAAAGACTATACCATATTCTGTAGCACAGAATTAAAGAACATTAGAAAATAATCCAGTGATTATCAGATGTCACAAGGGCAAATTAGGTCATCTCAAGTTTCATTTTTCCTTTATGATCATCTGACCCAGTGCTTTTACATGGTGTACATGTGACAATGTTTGAATAACTACATAATGGCAGTTGAATAATAATTTCTATATGTGCTGCTTGTACAATGCACAAATCTCATGATTAAAAACCATTTTTACAGTGCTTACAATATGCAAAATACCCTATTAGGCAAGGCGCAGGGCTGAGAAGCACATATGGAGGTCAACTGAAAGAGTTTTCCTTGAGAACAGAAGTCCAAGGGTATTTCCAAACGTTGTAAAACATTTGAAGTCTGCCGTGTGAGAGAAAGTATTAACAGCATGGTGTTTTCCAAAGAGCACAGCCCTGGGAGTTAGAACATCCGAGTGCTCATCCTGGGTTTCCTACCACTCAGTGGATGACCTTGGGTAAGTTGCTTCAACTGTAGATCTATGCTCTGTAGCTGTGATACTAAAGAGGCTAAGGCCCCTGAAAGGGGTGAGTGGTACTCTCTCTCCATGGAGAATTTATGAATGGAATATTCGAAGGCCAAGTTTGCCTCCCAATAAGTAACTTTCAGCTCTTTACTGTTCAATACCATCACCACTAGCCACATGTGGCTGTTGAGCACTTGAAATTCATGACTCATCCAAACTGAGATTTGCTGGAAGTATAAATTACGTACCAGATTTTGGAGACTTAGTGTGAGAAATGGAATGTAAACTATCTCTTCAGTAATTTTTATATTGATCAAATGTTAAAATAACTTTCAGGTATACTGGGCTAAATTAATGTATTATTATAAATATTTCACCTATTTTAAAAACACATGGCTACTGGAGAACTAAAAATTACTCGTAAGGTTTGCATTTTCTTTCTATTGGAGAGTGCCGTTCTAGCTAACAGAATTTCCAACAGAAGAATTATAGCTTGAAGAAGAACTTAATTTTGCTTTTAGTGCACGTTTTGAGATACGTAAGCAGAGGCTGGGTCACTGCTTTTACAAGGGAGCCTCAAAGAAGACTCCATTTGCTGTGCATTTGGTTTATATTGTGTTATCAGTTTGTTCTCAGATGGATGCTAGGGCTCTACCAGCTCTTTGTCTGTGGTGGACTTGAGAGGGTTTCTCTTCTCCCATCCTCTTTGTCTCCTCCCTTCCTCTCTCCAAGTGCACAACTCTTCAATATGTAATAACTGAGTGGATGCTTGAGTGTACAAAATGTGTGTGTATACGTCAGGTAAAATGGTAGTAGAGTTCATGATTTGGACCAAGTCACACCATTACATTGATTCTCAATGCCACTGCTTACTAGCTCTCTGACCTTACTGACCCACTCTGTGCCTCAGTTTCTTCATCTGAAAAAAAAATGCACGCTTTTGCATTTACAGCTTTGCATACAGTATAGTAGATTTCCCTGGAAACAGGGCATGTTGCTAAACATATTTGGCAGTGCTTCGCATAAATCATATCTTGCGAGAGAAAATGACACGTAACAACAAAAAGCCCTGTAAACAAGTTATTAAACGTGTTCTCACTTCCTTGATTCTGTCACCACCTCTGCAGCATGTTTTTGAAGCAATTCCACAGCGCTTGTGATTCAGGCAGCTCCGTACATTGCCTGGGCACCCTTAGCAACTTGATCTTACGGTGGGAGAGTCACTTGTGGGGACGTGGGAACTTCATATTCAGTAAAGACCTGTTAGGCACAAGGAGATCCAACGTATTCTCTCTCTACTTCTGGCTTTCCCATTCAAAGCTGACCCTGATCATTGTGGCAGCATGGAAAGGGAACTTAAAGTGTTTGGCTTGGACACCTCCTATCTGACTTGTTGTTTAGTCACTAAATCATGTCTCTTTTGTGACCTATGAACTGCAGCACACCAGGCTCCTCTGTCCTCTTCTGTCCTCTCAGAGTTTGCTCAAACTCATGTCCATTGAATTAGTGATGCTATCTAACCATCTCACCCTCCACTGCCTTCTTCTCATTTTGCCTTCAATCTTTCCTAACATCAGGGTCTTTTCCAATGAGGGTGACTCTTACCATTCTAAAATACAGAGCAAGATGGTGAGTAGCAATTATTTTTGTAACTCAACTACTTGGCGATCTTTTTATACTTTGCTATCCAGCTTTATTATACTCTGCTATCCTTTTCAGTGCAAAGAAATAGAAGAAAACAATAGAGTGGGAAAGAATGCTGCTGCTGCTAAGTCGCTTCAGTCGTGTCTGACTCTGTGCCACTCCATAGACCCACCAGGTTCTGCTATAGACCCACCAGGCTCCGCCGACCCTGGGATTCTCCAGGCAAGAACACTGGAGAGGACTGCTGTTTCCTTCTCCAATGCATGAAAGTGAAAAGTGAAAGTGAAGTTGCTCAGTTCTGTCAGACTGTTCATGACCCCATGGACTGCAGCCTACAAGGCTCCTTCGTCCATGGGATTCTCCAGGCAAGAGTACTGGAGTGGATTGCCTTTGCTTTCTCCATGGGATAGACATCTCTTAAAGAAAATTGGAGATACCAAGGGAACATTTCATGCAAAGATGGGCACAAAAAAGGACAGAAATAGTATGGACCTAACAGAAGCAGAAGATATTAAGAAGAGGTGGCAAGAATACTTAGAAGAACTATGCAAAAAGATCTTAATGACCCAGATAATCACAATGGTGTGATTACTCACCTAGAGCCAGACATCCTGGAATGTGAAGTCAAGTGGGCCTTAGGAAGCATCACTACAAACAAAGCTAGTGGAGATGATGGAATTCCAGATGATCTATTTCAAATCCTGAAAGATGATGCTGTGAAAGTGCTACACTCAATATGCCAGCAAATTTGGAAAACTCAGCAATGGCCACAGGACTGGAAAAGGTCAGTTTTCATTCCAATCTCAAAGAAAGGCAATGCCAAAGAATGCTCAAACTACTGCACAATTGCACTTATCTCACACACTAACAAAGTAATGCTCAAAATTCTCCAAGCCAGGTTTCAACAGTACATGAACCGTGAACTTCCAGGTGTTCAAGCTGGATTTAGAAAAGGCAGAGGAACCAGAGATCAAATTGCCAACATCTGTTGCATCATCAAAAAAGCAAAAGAGTTCCAGAAAAACATCTACTTCTGCTTAATTGACTATGCCAAAGCCTTTTTGTGGGTCACAACAAACTGGAAAATTCTGAAAGAGATGGGAATACCAGACCATCTTACCTGCCTCTTGAGAAATCTGTATGTAGGTCAAGAAGCAAGTTAGAACTGGACATGGAACAACAGACTGGTTCCAAATCGGGAAAGGAGTACATCAAGGTTTTTACCCTGCTTATTTAACTTATATGCAGAGTACATCATGAGAAATGCTGGACTGGATGAAGCATGAGCTGGAATCAAGATTGCCGGGAGAAATATCAATAACCTCAGATATGCAGATGACACCACCCTTACAGCAGAAAGTGAAGAAGAACTAAAGAGCTTCTTGATGAAAGTGAAAGAGGAGAGTGAAAAAGCTGGCTTAAAACTCAACATTCAGAAAACTAAGATCATGGCATCTGGTCCCATCACTTCATGGCAAATAGATGGGGAAACAATGGAAACAGTGACACTTTATTTTTGGGGGCTCCCAAATCACTGCATATGGTGACTACTACTATGAAATTAAAAGATGCTCCTTGGAAGAAAAGCTATGACCAACCTAGAGAGCATATTAAAAAGCAGAGACATTACTTTGCCAACAAAGGTCCATTTAGTCAAAGCTGTGGTTTTTCCAGTAGTCATGTATGGATTTGAGAGTTGGACTATAAAGAAAGCTGAGCAGCAAAGAACTGATGCTTTTGAACTGTGGTGTTGGAGAAGACTCCTGAAAGTCCCTTGGACAGCAAGGGGATCCAACCAGTCCATCCTAAAGGAAATCAGTCCTGAATATTCATTGGAATGATTGATGTTGAAGCTGAAACTCCAATACTTTGGCCACCTGATGTGAAGAACTGACTCATTGGAAAAGACCCTGATGCTGGGAAAGATTGAAGGTGGGAGGAGAAGGGGACAACAGAGGATGAGATGGTTGAATGGTATCACCAACTCAATGGGCATGAGTTTGAGTAAGCCGCGGGAGTTGTTGATGGACAGGTAAGCCTGGCGTGATGCAGTCCACGTGGTCGCAAAGAGTTGGACACGACTGAGCGACTGAATTGAACTCAACTAATCCAGCTTTCTCCCACCCCTAAACTTCTGCTTCCCAACTCAGTCTATTGCTCCCATCTTCTCTATTCTCTCTCTCAGAACCCATGCATGCCTCTACTGAAGAGAGAAAATTAAGGTCATTGTGCTGTGTGGACTGCCTCAACATCCCGACCTTCTTATGGCCATCATCAACGAACCCTCTACCTCCCTCAGTCTGCCTCCCTCTAATTTTAGAGGAAAAAATATTTTTCTTCTTGTTTAAGGCTAACTTTTCAACTATGCCTGTATTCCTCTCTTTCCTAGGGCAAAGATCATGTTTTATTGGATTCTCTTTCTGTTCTTATTTAGTCTCTTTTGAAATAAATGTTGTTGTTGTTTAGTCACTAAGTCATGCCTGACTCTTCTGAGACCTCTTGGACTATGTAGCCTGCCAGGTTCCTCTGTCCATGGGATTTCCTAGGCAAGAATGCTGGAGTGATTTGCCATTTCCTTCTGCAGGACATATTTCTGATCCAGGAATCGAACCCACGTCTCCTAGATTGACAAGTGGATTCTTTACCACTGAGCCACCTGGGAAGCCCTTTTGAAATCCACAAATATTATTAAATTCATTCATATTTTATATTGTGAAGAAATAAAAAATCTCTCTCTTGCACCCTATTTAGTTATCTCTCCTCTTGCTTTTTAAAGTGAAGTCGCTCAGTCGTGTCCGACTCTTTGCGACCCCATGGACTGTAGCCTACCAGGCTCCTCTGTCCATGGGATTTTCCAGGCAATAGTCCTGGAGTGGATTGCTATTTCCTTCTCCAGGGGATCTTCCCAACCCAGGGTTCAAACCCGGGTCTCCCGCATTGTAGACAGATGCTTTACCGTCTAAACCACCAGGGAAGTCCCAAGCTCAAAAAGGACATCTGCCCTTGTCTCTACTCCCTCACATCTCATTTTTCTATTTATAATATCTAATTCATTAATTCCATTATAAACCCACATTCAAAAGTCATATATGTAAAATAATACATCAAATTCTATACCTCATCAAGTTATCAATCAAGTACAAAGGTAGAATATACAAATTTTCAGGAGTTTAGGGCTTCCGAAACTATATCTCCCATGCAACTTCTCTTAGGAAGGTATGTGAAAATATGTTCAACAAAAATGCAGAAGTAAACCAAGAAAGAGGAAGACATGGGATCTGGAAAAGGGGAGGGAAAGCAGCAAAGAGAAGTCCTAAAAATGAGCTGTGCAGCAGAGAAACACCAGCCAAGAAGAAACACGGAGTCTTCAGGGAGAAAGATCTCCAGGGGAAATAAATGGGACTGATGTGTTTGAGTATATGCAATAAGTTATTGATGGTAGATGACAGAGATGTTAGAACATTTGGGCAAAAAAATGTTAGAAGTACATTGAAAATCAAACAAATGAAAAGATGGGATATTTATTGATTCTGTGAAAAATGAAGGGTTGAATAATACAGGAAGAACATATGATAGCAAAGGTTCCTCAGAAGCATTAACATACATTACTAGAATATAAACACTGATCAGTGGTTTTTGTCAAAAAATTACTAAGATGTTGGCTGAGGTGTGGTGGTGGTGTGTGGAGGAAGATGATGTCATGGAAGAGTTAAGCCCTCGTCCACCATCATGGAAAGGCAATGGTTAATACCTAAAGTCTAACATTGATGAATCAAGAGATAGAAGCATAATGGTTAGTTAAACATATGGAGGCAAATACCAAGCAAAACAAGAATAGTTGACAATGGATTTGAGATATTTCCTCTGGAGAGTAGGGTCAGGGCATGAAGCAAGGTAGAGGTAGGAATCTGTCCCTTTTCAGGATAAGCCTTTTAGCATTATTTGAAGTTTATGTATACATGGAACTTCCCTGGAGGTCAAGTGGTTAGGACTCTGCTCTGCATTCCAGTGCAGGGGGCACAGATTCAGTCCTTGGTGGGAGAACTAAGGTCCTGCAAGCTTCACAGCATGGCCAAAACAATTATATACATGTGTTATTTTAATTCAAAATAATTAAAAATTCAGTGTGAGATTTTGATGCCCATGTTTCCCAGGGTTCTGACCTTTTCCCCCTTCCCTTCTCCTACACCAACAGCTTGCTTGGGTGATATTTTTCTATTTCATGATATTAACTGTCATTAGTAATCTGTAACTCATATCTGACCTCCCTCCAAGGCACTGCTTTCCCCGTGACCTCCTCAAGGGGAAGTGGACTTTACTTTTACATTTCAGATAACTCAAGGTTTGGTAGGGATGGAATGATGGGGTAGGCATGGTACTTGCTCCTCACTTCTCTTGGCCTGAAAAACCCAAACCAAAAAACACATCCCCTCTGAAGTCTATGGCATTAGACTTTTCAATTCAGTACTCCTCCATCTTGCAGTTTCCTGGTCATCTGTCCTTCTTCACTGATGACTAGCACCTTACTTTCTGATTTCCTGTGTGCTCGATCACTCAGTTGTGTCTAATTCTTTGCAACCCCATGGACTGTAGCCTGCCAGCGTCACCTGTCCATGGATTTTTTCAGGCCTACCCCTTAATCTTAGGATTCCTGGTAGGTTATCATCTGATAGACCCACAGTTCCTTGACATGATCACTTTTATAGATCTTTTCTTTTCCTCCACTTCAACTAGCAGCTATCATTCTCTTAGACTTGATCCTTCCATTTCCAATTTTCAAATGTTTTCCAAATCTCTGGTTTTAAGCATCCCGCTCTCTGTTGCTTCATTATGTTTACTCATTTAGTCTTATACCTTTCCTCTGTGTGCTTAGTTGCTCAGTCGTGTCCCACTCTTTGCAACCCCATGGACTGTAGCCCACCAGGGGGATTCTCCAGGCAAGAATGCTATAGTGGGTTGCCATGTCTTCCTCCAGGGGATCTTCCCAACCCAGGAATGGAACCCAGGTCTCCCACATTGCAGGTGGATTCTTTACCATCTGAGCCACCAGGGAAGCCCTAATACCTTTCCTGCTGCTGCTGCTGCTGCTGCTGCTGCTAAGTCGCTTCAGTCGTGTCCGACTCTGTGCGACCCCACAGATGGCAGCCCATTGGGCTCCGCCATCCCTGGGATTCTCCAGGCAAGAACACTGGAGTGGGTTGCCATTTCCTTCTCCAGTGCCTGAAAGTGAAAAGTGAAAGTGATGTTGCTCAGTCGTGTCTGACTCAGCAACCCCATGGACTGCAGCCTACCAGGCTCCTCCGTCCATAGGAGTTTCCAGGCAAGAGTACTGGAGTGGGATGCCATTGCCTTCTCCGAATACCTTTCCTATTCTGGCATATTTTCAACCTCATAAGATTTCTAGGCTTATCTCTACACAAAAACCTGCATGCAGATGTTTACAGCAGCTTTATTCACTATTGCTGAACCTCGGAAGCAGCCAAGATGTCCTTCAGTAGGTGAATAGGTAAATAAACTGTGAAATGTTCAGACAACAGAATATTATTCAGCACTAAAAAGAATGAGCTATCAAGTCTTGAAAAGACATGGAAGAAACTTAAGTGTGTATTATTAAGTGAAAGAAGCCAATCTGAAAAGGTTATATATTGTGATTCCAATTATATGACATTCTGGAAAAGGCAAAATTATGGAGACAGTTAAAAAAAATCAGTGGTTGCCAAAGGTTAGGGGGAGAAAGGGATGAATGGGTGGAACAAAGAATTTTAGGACAGTGAAACCATTTTGTATGAACTTATAATAGCAATTAAACATTTGTTAAAATCCATAGAATATACAACACAAAGAGTGAACCCTGATTTAAACTATGGACTTTGGGTGATAATGGTGTGTCAAGGTTTATTAAATGTAACAGATTTTCCACTCTGGTGTGGAATGTTAATAACGGGAAGACTATGCATTTGTTAGGGCAAGATGTATATGGAAACTTTCCCTTCAATTTTGCTGTGAACCTAAAACTGCTTTTTAAAAAAGTCTATTACCAAAATAATTGACTGATAAAACAGACCTGGAAATAACAGTGATGAAATTAGTAGAAAATAATCTTAAAATAGTTTTTGAAAATATTATAATCTATTAAAAGATAGAAAAGAAAGCATGATTGTCAAATTAGATAACTCATTTTTTATATAAAGACAGGTTTAAAGTGAAAGAATAGGGAAAAATATACTATGCAATGGAGAAGGAAATGGCAACCCACTCCAGTGTTCTTGCCTGGAGAATCCCAGGGACGGGGGAGCCTGGTGGGCTGCCGTCTATGGGGTCACACAGAGTCGGACACGACTGAAGTGACTTAGCAGCAGCAGCAGCATACTATGCAAATTCTAATAAAAAGAAACCTGGCTATACTAATATCAGACAATATAAGCTTATAAACAAGAAATATTACAAAATATAGTGGGACATTTCATTTTTTTTAATTGAAGGATAATTGCTTTACAGAATTTTGATTTCTGTCAAACTTCAACATTAATCAGCCATAAACATACATATGTCCTCTCCCTCTTAAACCTCCCTACCACACCCCTTGCCATCCCACCCCTCTCAGTTGTCACAGAGCACTGGTTTGAGCTCCCACACCATACAGCAACTTCCCACTGGCAATCTGTTTTACGTATGGTAATGTATATGTTTCCATGCTGCTCTCTCAATTTGTCTCACCCTCTCCTGCCCTGGTGGCTCAGACGGTAATGAATCCACCTGCAATGCAGGAGACTAAGGTTTGATCCCTGGGTCAGGAAGATCCCATAGAGAAGGAAATGGCAATCCGCTCTAGTATTCTTACCTGGAGAATTCCATGGGCAGAGGAGCCTGATGGGCTACAGTTCATAGGGTTGCAAAAAGTTGAACACCATGGAACAACTAACACTTTCACTTTTACTCCTTCCCCCACTATGTCCACGAGTTTGTTCTCTATGTCTGCGAGAGAGGGACATTTCTTAGTATAAAATAGGTCAACTCATTAAGAAGCCATAATTGCTTTAAATGTGTATACATCTGATATCAGAGTTTCAGCTATATGAAAGCAAAGCTAATACAACTGAAAGGGGAAATAGACAAATCCATAATTCTAGTTGGAGACTGCATTTGTAATACGAAGTATAATTAGGCAAGAATAATTTTGATTTATTTTGAATGATTGTTCCATTCATATGCTTTAAAAAGCTTATAGTGTATACAGTTGTTGTTGTTCAGCTGCCCAGTCTTGACCGACGCTTTGCAACCCCATAGACTGCAGCCTAGGCCTCCCTGTCCCTCACCATCTCTTGAAGTTTGATATAGTACATGTAGTATAAACTATATAGCGAAAAGTCTCACCACCTTGTTATACTCTCCTTAGCCAGTTCTTTTTGGAGGTAACCACTGTAACCAACTTTTATGTATTGCCTAAAGATATTTTATGTAGATATAAAATCATTTATATAGCCTCTATTTTCTTTTTTTATACAAATGGTAGCATGCAATATGCATTTCAGAAATTCCATTTTGTTTTAACATTTAATAATATTTTTGACTCTATTATTGGTACATAAAACTCTACCGTAGGTAATTTAGGGCTTAGGATTTTCTTCATAGTACCATGTTTTGTTTTGTTTTTTGCATTCAGTTTTGTATGCTATCGCTTGAAATTTTTCAACAGGTCTCAAGCCCCCAGGGAGATTGCAAGAGATATTGTTTATTGAGTTGTAATTCACATATCATAAAATTCCCACTGTTAAAGTATATACTTCAGTAGTTTCAGTATATTCAGAAAGTTGTGCAAACATCACCACTTTTTAATTCCAAAACATTTTCATCACTTGTATCTGTTAGCAGTCACTCCCCGTTTTCCTTCCCTACATCTCCTGGGAAACAGTAAAGTACTTTATGTCTCTACAGATTTGTCTAGTTTGGACATTTCATATAAATGAAATCATACAGCATATGGCCGCTTGTAACTGACTTCTTTCACATTTTATTCATGGTGTACTTCATTAGTTTTTGTGGTCAAATAATATTCCATTGTGTGAGTATACCACCTTTTGTTTGCATTAGAATTTTAAACATCCTTGCTAACAATGTATAACTGAATCAATGCAGGACTAAGTGGTGTGAAGTAATATAGGTTGAAGCATAAGTCCTTTTTAGGTTATGAATTTGAAAAGGTCTATTTTTAATACATTTTGTAAAAATATTTAGATATGTGTTAAACACATTTAGGAGAATCAGGAAACCTTGCCAGTTGCCCCAGATTTCTGGGAAAGATGGCAGCTTAAGTACAAAATTCTGAAGCTTTCTCAGAATTAGAAATGGATAAGACATTGAAGAAACAAAACCAAAATATCCCCAACTAATTTGTTTTGAAACCAGGGAATGGTGCCAACTATATTCCACAAAATTCAAAGAATTTATATTAGGTATAGTGCAATGGGACCAGACTGAAGTGACAGAGAAGAAGGTAAATCCTGGAAACTCTATTGACACACCTTAATTTAAAATGATTAAGGTTATGAGTGAGGATGGGTGGTGTGGCTATAATAATAATATGAAAGTGAAAGTGTTAGTCATTCAGGCGTGTCTGACTCTTTGCTACACCATGGACTATAGCCCATCAGGCTCCTCTGTCCATGGAATTCTCCAGGCAATAATACTGGAGTGGGTAGCTATTCCCTTCTCGAGGGGATCTCTCAAGGGCAAATTTGGAATTTTCTTTGATCCATCTTCTCAGTAGTCTTCCCTGGTGGCTCAGGTGGTAAAGAATCTGCCTGCAATGAAGGAGACCTGGATTCGATTCCTGGATTGGGAAGATCCCCCTGGAGGAGGGCATGGCAACCCACTCCAGTATTTTTGCCTGGAGAACCTCCATGGACAGAGGAGCCTGGTAAGCCACAGTCCATGGGGTCGCAAGGAGTAGGACATGACTGAGCGACTAAGCACAAGGCATGGAAAATTGCTTTCCTGTGACAAGAGAATGAAATATGGAAGTCCAACAACAGAGAAAAATTCCCCTACCCCAATCTGACCCTGGGGCGGGCTCTGGTCTGCTCTCTCCAGCCTTCTGTAAACTTCTTTTGGAATGGTTATGAGAACACCCATCATAGCTTTCCAGTTGGATCTAAAAGGTGGTGTTGGGGGTGCTCAAGATTAGCAAGAAGAATCTATACACACTATTTGCAGGTGAATACCCAATCTGATAATTACCTCCGTGTGTCTAAATGATGTGTCAATATGCACTCTCTTTATTTTTTAATTTTGAAGTTCATATTGATTCACTATTTGGAAGATGCCATTGAGCACACATATTCCCGTATTTTTACCCCTTTTCAGTCCCCTTGGTATCAATATATCACATTTTTCAGTTAAATCACTATTAAATATTTGTATCACTGGACTAAATAAATACTGCTCTTTGCCAAACACTGTCCTGATTGTTTCTTAAATAACTTTTAGTTTTCTGTAGTTAGTAATTGCCTGATCTGCTTCCATTTTTCCATTTCCTTGTGCCTTGTATCCTTTGGTATTTTTCCTCCTTTCTTTCAAGTCGTGTTCCACATGGGCAAATCCAACTGTAACATATTCATTCCATTTATTTTCCTGGAGCCATCTCTTGGACTTTCAGTGGTTGCCCTCTTGGCTTGATATGATCCTGGGACTTTCCTTTTCTCTTGTGTTACATTCCTTCCCTCTTTATCTTCCAGTCCTTTCCTGGCTCCTGTATCTTTCTCTTTCTTGGTTTAATTCTTGTTTTAGTGATGCTTATAATTCTGGAACTTCCTAAGGAAAGGTACAGAGGAAATAAATTCTTTTTCTTTGCTATTTTGCACATCTGTAAAGATGTTTTTTCTATTTTCATATTTAAGAGCTTTAGTTATGACTTTTTGGTAGCAACTCATCCTTAGAATTAAAAAAAACATATTTATTTATTTGACTGTGTCTGGTCTTGGTTGTAGCACACTGGCTTAGCTGCCCCATGGCATGTGAGATCTTAGTTCCCTGACCAGGGATTGCACCCCTGTCCCATGCATTATAGGGTGAATTCTTAACCGCTGGACCACCAAGGAAGTCCCTAGCCATGGAATTTTGAAGTCCTGTTCAATTTGTCTTCTTTAAATTTATGTAGGAGATACTTAAATTGGGAATATTGGGTTCCAGATAATATTCTGAGCACTTTACAAATATTAACTCATCTAGTCCTCATAACGGGGTTCCCCAGTGGCTCAGAACCCACCTGCCAATGCAGGAGACGTAGGAGATGCTGGTATGATCTCTGGGTCAGGAAAATCCCACGGAGAAGGAAATGGCAAACCCCTTCAGTATTCTTGCCTGGGAAATCCCATGGACAGAGGAGCCTGGCGGGCTGTAGGTCACCAGGTTGCAGAAGAGTCGGACACGACTTATCAATTAAACAACAAAGTCTTTATAACAACCCTATGCCACTGCTGCTAATTCGCTTCGGTCATGTCCGACTCTGCGCGACCCCAGAGACGACAGCCCATCAGGATCCCCTGTCCCTGGGATTCTCCAGGCAAGAACACTGGAGTGGGTTGCCATTTCCTTCAATGCGTGAAAATGAAAAGTGAAAGTGAAGTTGCTCAGTCGTGTCCGACTCTGTGAGGTAATGCTGTTGTTAGTGCCATTTTTCAGATGAGGAAACTGAGGCATAAATAGTAATTAACTGTGCAATGTTACATCATTCAGTTCAGTTCAGTTGCTCAGTCGTGTCCGACTCTTTGCGACCCCATGAATCGCAGCACGCCAGGCCTCCCTGTCCATCACCAACTCCCGGAGTTCACTCAGACTCACGTCCATCGAGTCCGTGATGCCATCCAGCCATCTCATCCTCTGTCGTCCCCTTCTCCTCCTGCCCCCAATCCCTCCCAGCATCAGAGTCTGTTCCAATGAGTCAACTCTTCGCATGAGGTGGCCAAATTACTGGAGTTTCAGCTTTAGCATCATTCCTTCCAAAGAAATCCCAGGGTTGATCTCCTTCAGAATGGACTGGTTGGATCTCCTTGCAGTCCAAGGGACTCTCAAGAGTCTTCTCCAACACCACAGTTCAAAAGCATCA
>SJYT01012254.1:291642-312915 GCA_006410635.1 Cephalophus harveyi
GGTGTTGGAGAAGACTCTTGAGAGTCCCTTGGACTGCAAGGAGATCCAACCAGTCCATTCTGAAGGAGATCAGCCCTGGGATTTCTTTGGAAGGAATGATGCTAAAGCTGAAACTCCAGTAATTTGGCCACCTCATGCGAAGAGTTGACTCATTGGAAAAGACTCTGATGCTGGATTGGGAGCAGGAGGAGAAGGGGACGACAGAGGATGAGATGGCTGGATGGCGTCACTGACTCGATGGACGTGAGTCTGAGTGAACTCTGGGAGTTGGTGATGGACAGGGAGGCCTGGTGTGCTGCGATTCATGGGGTTGCTTAGAGTTGGACACTACTGAGCGACTGAACTGTACTGAAGAAGACTCTTGAGATTCCCTTGGACTGCAAGGAGATCCAACCAGTCCATCCTAAAGGAGATCAGTCCTGGGTGTTCATTGGAAGGACTGATGTTGAAGATGAAACTCCAATACTTTGGCCACCCGATGGGAAGAGCTGACTCACTGGAAAAAACCCTGATGCTCGGAAAGTTTGAAGGTTGGAGGAGAAGGGGACGGCAGAGGATGAGATAATTGGATGGCATTACTGACTCAATGGACATGGGTTTGGGTGGACTCCAGGAGTTGGTGATGGACAGGGAGGCCTGGCGTGCTACGGTTCATGGGGTCACAAAGAGTTGGACACGACTGAGCAACTGAACTGAACTGATACATCTAAACTGTGGAGGCCCCCACACTATGGTACATGACCATCTCTCTGTACTTTACCTGAGATGCTCTAATGCATTTATGAGATATTAAATACCTCTGGATCCCAACTCCCAAATTTATATTTCTCTCCCAGATCTCTCCCTAGAATCTCAATTTCATCTATTTTTCAAGTGAATCACAAGTGTTAACATGTCCCAAACTCTTGAGTTTCGGCTTTAAACCTGTTCCTCCACTAGCCTTTCACATCTCAGTAAACAGCAGTGCTGTCAAGCCAGTTGCTCGAGCCTCAAGCCTTGTTATTTCTTCCTCTTGTTTAATAAGCCCTTCCTTGCCGCATTTAATCCAGTCCATCTACCCCAAGGTTCTAAGAATCCCTCTGCCATGATCCAAACGACTATAATTTCTCCTCTGGCTTCCCAACCCAGCCTCCTAACTGGTCCCCAGCTTCTGCTTTTGTCTTTCTACTCTGTGCTTCAGATAGCAGCTTAGTGCATTCACAATGTCAATGGGATCATACACTCCTTTTCCTTACAGATCCTGGTAATTTATTTTAACATTTCCAAGAAGAGCCAAGCTTGCATAAGGCTGGGCATGGCCTGGTTTTTACCAACCTCTTGAACTTTGTCTCTTACAGAGTGCTGAGGGTAGAGGAGTGCCAGTGACTCTGGCCTCAGGGCTTCCACATGTGCTGCGGATTTTTTTAGCTTGTTCACTCTTACACTCTTTCTTCATATAGATTGCTTATTTCCATCCTCCAAATCTCATCTTAAATGTCACTTCTCAGCATGTGTATCAGTAAAACTATATTATGCAGTGTTTCACATAGGAACATTTTAATAAAATCTATATTGTTTACAAAAAAAAGAGGTCTCTTGGATCACCCAATGTAAAGGTAGGTTCTCCCAGGTTTTCTCTCATAAGACTCCTTTCTTTTTCTTTGATAATTTGTCCCGATTCACTTTGGATATTTCTTTTCTTTTTTCAAAAACAACAACTTTATTTACAGTTGAAAGCTTAAGCATGAAGTCTTGGGTTCTGAATCTGTGAGGCTTCCAAGGTCTCTTGACCAAATGGGGCAGCAGCCAGGAGTGCAGCCAACCAGGGGCCAGTCCAGTTTATCTTACTGAAGAGCATCACCCCGAGCAAGGGAAGGCCTACAGTGGCAGAGGTGGAGGGTCTGATTCAGTCTCCCTCTGGTCTACATCTCCCTTCATTGTGAGATCATCACAGGCAGCTTGGGTCTACTGTTGGGGCCTTGGAGAACATTTTCAATCTTTCCCATCGCCAGAAGTCTCTCAGTGATTTTTCCAAAGACCACATGCTTCCCATCTACCTAATCACACTTAGAGCTGGTGATGAAAAACTGGCAGCCATTTGTACTGGGACCACTGTTTACCATGGAAAGCAGGCCTGGAGCTATGTCTAAACTTAAAATTTTCATCTGCAAATTGCCCTTGGAAAATACAGGCAACTCCAGTACCATCTCCATTAACAAAATCTCCATCTTGAAATCTTTTATGACTTTGTGGAAGATGCTCCCTTTGTATCTTATTGGAACCCCATCTTTTCTGAATTCTCCATTTCAGAACTGCCTAAAATTCTCGGCCATCTTAGGTACAACATCTGCAAAGAGATCAACCTTCATGCGGCCAACTTCCTACAACCAGCAGGAGACGGTTAGAAGGCCCAGTCCAAGCCCACGAAGGCTTCCGCGGTGGCTCAGACGATAAAGAATCTGCCTGCAGTGCAGGAGACCTGGGTTTGATCCCTGGGTTGGGAAGATCCCCTGGAGAAGGGAATGGCAACCCACTCCAGTATTCTTACCTGGGAAATCCCATGGACAGAGGAGCCTGGAGGGCTACAGTCAGTAGGGTTGCAAGGAGCCAGACAGGACTGAGTGACTGAGCATGCTTGCAAGGCAGTGAAAGTCTCACCCCAAACAGGGAGCCCTCCCTCTCCCATGTTTCTTGGTCCCTCCCACCTCCGCCTCTCATTTTGGATATTTACTTTCTCACCTACTTAAAGTCTGTCTTTCACGCTAGAGGATGAAACTGTAAGCTAGTGCTAGTAAGTTAGGATTTTTTTTTCTTTTCATCATTTTTCTTCCAGGGCCAAACCTGTGGAGATCTTCCACTAATGTTTATATAATACATTATACATATTCCACTAATATATATATTTTCAGTTAAATGAATGGTTTCAAAAATGACTAAAGAGCAATGAAACAAAATTGATATATGTGAAAAAATTCTGCCACATAAATTACAGGATTACTATAGTATTTCCAAATACAGAATGAGCATACTCTAAGAAAGACAATTAAATTTTAGGGAATATTTGCTCAGTGTTTTCAGGATACTTAAGGAAATTGTGAATTCTTTGAATAAGCTATAAAAGATGTTATGGTGAGACAACAAGATGAAAATAAAATGGAAATGTGAGACTGATATGTGAGGAAACAAGGAAAAGTATAAGAGAAATTATGGTGGCATAAGACGCAATAAAGAGCAGAATCAATACTGCATAGAATTAATTCAATGAAAGACAAGTAAGAAGCTCTTTGAGAACACAGGTAAAGGACAAAGTGATGAGAGAACTAGAAAGAATATAATAGATTATGGAGATAAATAACAATAACGTATCTTACTAACCCAAAATGGGTTAAATGGCAGCTGGAAGGGGGGTGGTAAGAGGGTAAATATATATATTTTGCTGTTTTACTTGCTAAGTTGTGTCTGACTCTTTGCAGCCCCATGGACTGTAGCCTGCCAGGCTCCTCCAAACATGGAATTTCCCAGGCAAAAACACTAGAGTAGATTGTCATTTCTTTCTCCAGGGGATCTTCCCCACCCAGAGATTGAACCCACATCTCCTTCATGAAGGCGGATTCTTTACCACTGAGCCACACATATATATATATATATATATATATATATATATATATATATATACACACACACACGCTGATTTCCATAATTTTTATAGGAGATACCAATGGATACCACCAATATATATATATTCACACACGCTGATTTCCATAACTTTTATAGGAGACACCAATGGATACTGTTCATTTGTGACCAGACACATTTGAGAATATAGAAGAGAAGCATAGATTTAAGTAGTTTTTTAAAAAAGATAACCACTGGCAGAACTAAAATATTCCAAATTCCTAACTGGAGGAAAAATTATTAGAGCATCAGCTGAAAGTTAGAAAACGGTAATGAAACATTTAAAAACATACAAGAAGTAGATCCAAATGTATATAACCTAAAAATAAATACAAGTGGGATAAAATCACCAATAAAGGTAAAAGTTATTCAGTTCAGTTCAGTCACTCAGTCATGTCTGACTTTTTGCGACCCCATGGACTGCAGCACCAAGGCCTCCCTCTCCATCACCAACTCCCAGAGTTTACTCAAACTCATGTGCATTGAGTCGGTGATGCCATCCAGCCATCTCATCTTCTGCTGTCCCCTTCTCCTCCCACCTTCAATCTTTCCCAGCATCAGGGTCTTTTCCAATGAGTCAGTTCTTCCTATCAGGTGGCCAAAGTATTGGAGTTTCAGCTTCAACATCAGTCCTTCCAGTGAACATTCAGGACTGATTTCCTTTAGGATAGACTGGTTGGGTCTCCTTGCAGCCCAAGGGACGCTCAAGAATCTTCTCCAACACCACAGTTCAAAAGCATCAATTCTTTGGCGCTCAGCTTTCTTTATAGTCCAACTCTCACGTCCATACATGACTACTGGAAAAACCATAGCCTTGACTAGAAGGACCTTTGTTGGCAAAGTAATGTCTCTGCTTTTTAATATGCTGTCTAGGTTGGTCATAACTTTCCTTCCAAGGAGTAAGCGTCTTTTAATTTAATGGCTGCAGTCAGTCAAAAAACAGAATCAAATAAGATTCTGTTTACAACAGGCATCTAAGATGAGGTAACAAAGGTTAATCAGCGTTTATTGATGCAGTCAATCCTTGGATCAAATTACTGAATGCCTACCACATGCCAGGAGCTGTTATAAATGTTGGATTAAAAATGCAAAAACTGGCAAAAATATGTCATTCCAGAGCTTCCCAGGTGACACTAGTGTTAAAGAACCTGCCTGCCACTTCAGAAGGTTCAAGTTTGATCTGTGGGTGGGGAGGATCCTCTGGAGGAGGGCATGGCAGCCCACTCCAGTATTCTTGCCTGGAGAATCCCATGGACAAGGGAGCCTGCCCAGCTACAGTCCATAGAGTCTCAAAGAGTTGGACACCCTTTTCACACATACCATACAAATACAAACAAAACTAAAGCAGGACTCCCAATTTACACAGAAAGTTTTTGCATTCCTATAAAAATCGACAAATAGGACAAAGAGATTGTTTTATTGTTGACAGTTTCAAACCTCAGTAAATTCTTAACTGCAATCAAATGACATGCATTGAAGAACAAAATGACAAAATACATAATGCTACATCTATTTCTTATGCGTGAAAAAAAGGTTCAAAACAATAGTGCAGGGAAACATTAGCATATTCCTCTGAGTCTTTACCTAACCAAATAAACAGAAGTATATACGATTATTAAAAAATTGAATAATATAAATTGATAATATATATTTAGATATGTAACAAATCTTATTTCTTACAAAACAAAACTTTTATATTTTTAATGTCCATAGAACACTAAAAGAAACTTTTTAAATTAAAGCTCAGGTGTATAATACAATTTTATTTTTAAAAATCTGTATATGAATATTTATATAAATATATTTAAATAGATAGAACTAAAGCAAGATGAAGACTGCTGCAGTAATAGGGTTTTTCCCTAGGTAGTGGAATTTCTACTTATTAATATTCTCCTTTTATTTATATGTATTTTGTAGCACTTCTACAATGAGGATGTATTGCTTGTATAATTAAATAAAATGGAGAGTGAGCTAATTAATGATAAAATGAAGTACATACTATTAGAAAAGAGTTGGGCCATAATAAGAAAGAGGTCATCAATGGGAAGGAGGAAGTGTGATCAGAGGGGGGAAAACTTTAGTGTGTTTTGGGAAGCTGTATTAAACTACAAGAATTGAGAGAGGTCCAAAAAAAGACATTATTACTTGACTTCATATACGGAAAAGGGAGGCAAGCCAGCACAGCAATTGAATGAAAGCTCTTATCATTGGAGAACACTTTCCCAAGCAGAATGTACCACAGAGTAAGGAGCAGAGAGAAACAGATCCCAAAGGAGTATAGATATTAAAATTAATGCTAATCCTGGAAGGATTGTATTACTATGCTGTTGATTTTGGAAAGTGAAGAAAATTGTAAGTTTCGTAAAACGATAAGAGACACTGAGGTGCAGTAAAAAGAACCATATGGAATTAGACCTATTCAAATTGGATTTCGAGGTCTGCCACTCAGATTGTTACCTGATTATTTAAAGAGATCTAACTCTGAGTTTTCTCATTAATAAAAAGGGAATAATAATGTTTTCTTTGGATGATTGTTATATTGGATTGCTTAAAGAAAGCATATATACATGTATATATGCTTTCTTTAAGCAAACATGTGTCTGTATATATGCATATATCTACATATGCATGATACCACTCTAATGGCAGAAAGCAAAGAGGAATCAAATAGCCTCTTGATGAAGATGAAAGAAGGGAGTGAAAAAAAACTAAGATCATGGTTTTCAGTCCCATCACTTCATGGCAAATAGAAGGGGGAAAAGTGGAAGCAGTGACAGATTTTATTTTCGTGGGCTCCAAAATCACTGCAGACGGTGACTGCAGCCATGAAATTAAAACAGACTTGCTCCTTAGAGGGAAAACTATGACAAACATAGACAGTGTATTAAAAAGCAGAGGCATCACTTGGCCAACAAAGTTCTGTATAGTCAAAGCTATGGTTTTTCTGGTAGTCATGTACGGTAAGAGCTGTACCAAAAAGGACACAGGAAGAGGGGAGGAGAGGGTGAGATGTATGGTGAGAGTAACATGGAAACTTACATTCCTATATGTAAAATAGATAGCCAATGGGAATTTTCTGTATGTCTCAAGGAATGCAAACAGGGGCTCTGTATCAACCTAGATGGGTGGGATGGGGAAGGAGATGGGAGGGAGGTTCAAAAGGGAGGGGACATATGTACACCCATGGCTGATTCAGGTTGATGTTTGACAACAAACAACAAAATTCTGTAAAGCAATTATCCTTCAATTTAAAAATAAATAAATAAAAAGGCTGAGCACCGAAGAACTGATGCTTTCAAACTCTGGTGTTGGAGAAGACTCTTGAGAGTCCCTCAGACAGCAGAGAGATCAAGCCAGTCAATCCTAAAGGAAATCAACTCTGAATATTCATTGGAAGGACTGGCGCTGAAACTGAAGCTCCAATACTTTGGCCACCTGATGGCGAAGAGTTGACTCATTGGAAAAGACCCTGATGCTGGGAAAGATAGAAGGCAGGAGGAGAAAGGGTGACAGATGATAAGATGATTAGATAGCATCACCGGCTCAGTGGACATGAATTTGTGCAAACTCCAGGAGATAACGAAGGACAGATGGTGTGCTGATGTCTATGGGACTATGAAGAGTTGGACATGATTCAGCAACTGAACAACAACAACATATACACATATACATGTAGCATCAGGCATAAATGAAACCAGAGTTGGTTAGAAAAGCTTTTGAAAGAAATTGAGCTGAATCTAGAAGAATTAATTTGGTATTTTTGTGTTGAGTACTGACTACATACCAGGCACATAGAGGGAAACAATGGCAATGTCCTTTCTTTCTCAAGAAGCTTATATACTAGCCACGACTAAGAGTCTTCTAAGCAAAGACAGTGAATCTTTAAAATAGTGGAACTTGAGTTACATTGTATGTATCAAATACTGTACGAATAATTGTAAAAACCTTCTTCCAAATCCATCTGAATTATTCACTAAAACTTTTTACAGTGACAATTTAACTAGAACAACCATTTATATCCAGGGAAAATGTATTCCTTCAACAAGTGCTTAATGAAAATCTATAAACCCAATACTCTTGATAGACCCTGTAAAGATAACATAGTAAGAGCGTGTGTATTCTTTTCTTAAGGACCTTGAGTGAAGTAGGGGAGTTAAGACTATAAATAATGTCTGTAAATGCAGTACTAGATATTAGAACAGGGACTGCATTGGGGACAGAAAGATTATGCTGGGCAGGATAGCATCATGGAAATTTCATAGAGGAGATGCTGGCATTTGGGAATGTTACATCAAAGCTAAAATCTGGATATACTAATCTATGGATAGGAGGAAGAATGATAAAGCACACTCCTGGGGTACAAAAAAAGGATGAAAAAGGCCAGAGAAAAAAGATAACAACAGTGAGTATTTTGATGTGATTAGATCAACAATGATTACAGTATGATATTTTTTTTTAATCTGGACAGTTTCAAAGATTATTGTTTGGGACAACAATGCAGGCATATAGAACTGAATAGGTGACGATGGGAAGTTGCTACAAATAAAATTATCAAGTATTTACTTCTACGTGCTTGCCTCTGATGAGTATTTCTCAAAATGAGTGAAACATTAGTACTCACACGCTGAGTAAGATGTTCAAGAGAATGTCAGAGAGCTTGTTTGTTGACCTTAATTGGCAACTGATGTTTAGAAAACAATAATGTAATTTTCATGATTTACTGGGAATATGTTGCTATTTAATGCCAGAGGAGGAGGAATTAATACATGCAAAAGCCCATAGAAATGAGAAATATGGACAAAATAATCCCCTTTTTGTTTCAGGAAAATGTAAAGCAGTGTGCCCCAGGGACTGTTGGCAAATATTATCATCTCTGACAGCCACTACTTAACATAAATTCTGGGAAACCAGAGGCTTCTGGGTAATATGAGTCAGAAGGAAAGAATGCCCCATGGTGTGGTTGAAACTTTTTAATGGAATACTGGTTGACCTTAGTGAAAAAGGCCAGGGGTCAGTGTCAGTTTGGAAGAACTTTTTGTCTGTTCCTGCATAGTGTGTGGTTGTGTGGTTTAGCTGCTAAGTTGTGTCCGACTCTTTGTGACCCCATGGACTGCAGCCCACCAGGCTCCTCTGTCCATGGGATTTCCCAGGCAAGAATACTGGAGTGGGTTGCCACTTCCTCCTCCAGGGGTTCTTCCCGACCCAGGCATTGAACCTGAGTCTCCTGCATCACCTTCATTGCCTGGTGGATTCTTTAAAGCTAAGCTACCTGGAAGTCCAGGGACTGGTGAGAGTGTCATGGAAAGTTCCAGATCTGCACTAGCATGAAAACACTGTGCAGAATGAAGGCGAGTTCCTTTAGGAGAAGGGAAGAGTGGGGAGAAGGGCTGAACTGGCCAAGGTGGAACTCACAGAGAGGAAGGGAACTTGGTGACATTAAGAATGTAGAATGGATAAGATTTGAGGATTTAAATGTAAATGATGAAGGGAGATAAGGCAATCCCCATCAGATTGTATATACAGACATACATCCATGGTCTGGGTAATTGTGGGTGACGGTGATGGTGCCATGTACCCAACAGGAGGAGGAAATTTTGTATTACCTATCTAATGTATTTGTCTATATGCTGTTTCTTTTTTCGGCTGTACTTCTACAAGCTGGTGGAATTTGAAAAGGAGAAAGTTAAAACTGCCTGAGCGGTTGCCACCCTATCACTGATAGGGAGAGAATAGGTGGCACACCCACTGCTTCCCACTGGCTAGCTCACTACCTAGAGGAGAGACAGGTCCTCTAAGCACAGGACAGGGGTCACTACAAGGCGCTGAAGTGCCTAAGGTGAAGCCAGCCTCTTACTGTGCCTGGCATGGAAGTGGAGGTGGGGTGCTGTTGAAGGCTTCCAAGAGGAAATGGCTCTTGAATTGAGGCTTGAGGGATGAGTGGGAGTTTCATGGATGGAAAAGGGAGAAGAAACGTGTACATAGCATATGTGAGAACGTGGGTAATTTGGGCAATGGCAAATGGTCCAATCTGGCTGAATACAAGCACAAGAAGGGGTGAATGATGTGAAATGAGGCTGGAAGGATATCAGAAGCAGAGAAGTATGGGCAGTGGTAAGTGACAGTTTTTACCCTGCGATGGATGGAGAGCTGTTGGAGAATTTTGAGGAGAATCTTTATAGTTTCTTAAGAAGGCAATGGCACCCCACTCCAGTACTCTTGCCTGGAAAATCCCATGGGTGGAGGAGCCTGGTGGGCTGCAGTCTGTGGGGTTGTGAAGAGTTGGACACAACTGAGCGACTTCACTTTCACTTTTCACTTTCATGCATTGGAGAAGGAAATGGCAACCCAGTCCAGTGTTCTTGCCTGGAGAATCCCAGGGACCGGGGAGCCTGGTGGGCTGCCGTCTATGGGGTCGCACAGAGTTGGACACAACTGAAGCGACTTAGCAGCAGCAGCAGCAGCAGCAATAGCTTCTTGCTTACTGACAGCCTCACTCACCCACTCAACAAATATCACCTAGCTTTCATGTTGGAACACTCTGGTGGCAATGTGAAGGATGAATAAGTAAAAGGTATTTGGCAAAGAAGATCAGCTGTTTTCCAAACTGGGCTTCTTTGGCCTAGATACACAGCTGGACCACATTTCTCAATCTCTGTGTGGCTGTGTGTCCTTATTCTATGAAATGTATGTGGAAGTGAATTGTGCTACGTTTTGGTAAGGCTGACTCATCTTGGGTTTTACACTTTTCTTCTTCCTGACTGACTAGGTTGAGACTTTGGAAACCAAGTCATGAAGATTTTGAGGCTGCCATCGTTACAGGCCTCCCTATTATCTTAAAATACACTCTTGGGCTGTCCTGTGAGCCAGAAATAAGCTTTTATGATGCTGAATCATTGTATCTTTGGATCTATTACCATAGCTTGGTCTATGCAAAAATAATACAGAGCGAGATAAAAAAACTTGGTGTGAGAAGATGAAAGTCTCAACTAAGAACAGGGCATAGAAAAGGGGACGGGGTGATAATATATAGAGATTTAGGACATGGAGCAAACAGGACTTGGCAAGTGATTGACTTAGTGGATGAGAGTAGAGACAAGGTCCCACGCAATTCCTGGGTTTGTGGCAGTGGTGACATTCATGAAGATAAAACATACTATACAAGGAGCTAAGTTCGGTAGAAGATATATTTGGTTTTTAAGAAAGAGATGTTTGAATTTAATTTAAAAAAAATGGTACGGATGAACCTATTTACAGGGAAAGAATAGAGGTGCAGACGCAGAAAGCAGACTTGTGAACACAGTGTGGCGAGGAGAGGAAGGGACGGATCGAGAGAGTAGCATTGACGTATGTACACTACCATGTGTAAAATAGTGGCGGGAAGCTGCTGTATAGCAGAGTGGGTTCAGCTGGGCGCTCGGTGATGCCCTGCTGCTGCTGCTGCTAAGTCGCTTCAGTCGTGTCCGACTCTGTGCGACCCCATAGACGGCAGCCCACCAGGCTCCACCATGCCAGGGATTCTCCAGGCAACACTGGAGGGGGTTGTCATTTCCTTCTCCAATGCATGAAAGCGAAAAGTAAAAGTGAAGTCGGTCAGTCATGTCCGACTCTAGCGACCCCATGGACTGCAGCCCACCAGGCTCCTCCATCCATGGGATTTTCCAGGCAAGAGTACTGGAGTGGGGTGCCATTGCCTTCTCCGCGGTGATGCCCTAGAGGGATGAAATAGGGGAATGAGAGGGAGGGGGGATATGCATACATATGGCTGGTTCACGCTATTGTACAGCAGAAACTAACACAACATCATAAAGCAATTATATTCCAATAAAAAAAGCTATTTGGCTTGTCGTGAGCATTAGGAATATGAAACTGGCTTATTGTAGAAGTATGAGATTTAAATAAATATTTGGGAGACTAAGGTTAAAAACCTGTGAAATGATTCATTTACATGTAAAAATACAGTGTAGAGAAGAGGGTAGATAATTGATTTCTATGAAACACTTGGAAGTCCTGTTTGCTCCATTTCCTAAATCTCTATCATTACCCCTTTCTCCCTCTCACGAGGTCACTCAGCAAACTTGTCTGTTCATAAACCCTCTTTTTCTTATGATTCCTTAAATGTTGAAGTCTCTGTGAGAAATACAGAGAGGAAAAAGACATGTAAATATAACACTGCAGTGATCAAAAAGCAGCCCGTGGAACAAAACAATAACCTATTTTCCTCAACAATTAAATGCAATCCTTAATTTTTAAAAAATTGAAACAGAAAAGTGAACCCACACATTGAGACTTAATTGTTATATCAACTAATTGTAATATATATGTATCTTAGTAGGATTATGACTCAAATAAACAAATTATAAAATAAATAAACATATATGTATACTGACATTTGCGTATACAAAACAGTCAAGAGACTCTGTGTGCTGATTAGATCCTGGACTCTATTAAGAAGATATTGTTAATGTTTTAGGTGTGAAAATACTGAGTCCTTATTATTATTATTATTTTAGAGAGCTTATTTAACTTATATGCAGAGTACATCATGAGAAACGCTGGGCTGGAAGAAGCACAAGCTGGAATCAGATTATTGGGAGAAATATCAATAAGCTCAGATATGCAGATGACACCACCCTTATGGCAGAAAGTGAAGAGGAACTAAAGAGCCTCTTGATGAAAGTGAAAGAGGAGAGTAAAAAAGTTGGCTTAAAACTCAGCATTCAGAAAAAAAAAAAAAAGTCTCTCACTGTTTCCATTGCTTCTCCCATCTATTTGCCACGAAGTGATGGGACTGGATGCCATGATCTTAGATTTTTGAATGTTGAGTTTTAAACTAGTTGTTTCACTCTCCTCTTTCACTTTCATCAAGAAGCTCTTTAGTTCTTTGCTTTCTGCCCTAACGATGGTGTCATCTGTGTATCTGAGATTATTGATATTTCTCCCAGGAATCTTGTTTCTCGCCTGTGTTTCATCCAGCCATTATAATGTAATGGCTATATTATAAGTTACATTTAATCAGTGCCTGGCTCATAGCAGATCCTTAATAAATGTGATGATTAAGTGAGTGTACAAATGCAAACAACAGCACTGTTGTGAGGTGAACTGTGTGCCCCTCTCAAAGTCAGGTTTTGCAGCCCTAGCCCTTATTATGACTGTATTTTGGAGATAAGAACTTTATGTATAATAAGACCTTTAAATCTTATATAATTAAGATTAAAAAAGATCATAGTTCAGTTCAGTCACTCAGTCATGTCCAACTCTTTGCAACCCCATAGTCAGTTTGGTTCAGTTCAGTCACTCAGTCATGTCCAACTCTTTGCGACCCCGTGAATCGCAGCACGCCAGGCCTCCCTGTCCATCACCAACTCCCGGAGTTCACTCAGACTCATGTCCATCGAGTCAGTGATGCCATCCAGCCATCTCATCCTCTGTCATCCCCTTCTCTTCCTGCCCCCAATCCCTCCCAGCATCAGAGTCTTTTCCAGTGAGTCAACTCTTCACATGAGGTGGCCAAAGTACTGGAGTTTCAGCTTCAGTGTCATTCCCTCCAAAGAAATCCCAGGGCTGATCTCCTTCAGAATGAACTGGTTGGTCCATCTAGTCAAGGGTATGGTTTTTCCAGTGGTTATGTATGGATGTGGGAGTTGGACTATAAAGAAAGCTGAGCCCTGAAGAATTGATGTTTTTGAACTGTGGTGTTGAAGAAGGCTCTCGAGAGTCCCTTGGACTGCAAGGAAATCCAACCAGTCCATCTTCAAGGAGGTCAGTCCTGGGTGTTCATTGGAAGGACTGATGTTGAAGCTGAAACTCCAATACTTTGGCCACCTGATGCGAAGAGGTGACTCATTTGAAAAGACCCTGATGCGGGGAAAGATTGAGGGCAGGAGGAGAAGGGGACGACAGAGGATGAGATGGTTGGATGGCATCACCGACTCAACGGACATGGGTTTGAGTGGACTCCGGAAGTTGATGATGGACAGGGAGGCCTGGTGTGCTGAGGTAAAGAGTTGGACACGACTGAGCAATTGAACTGAACTGAACTGATTGAAATATTTCTTAACAAAATGATAAAATGTTGAAGATTTGTTTCAAAGCACTCCAGGCAGAGGGAAATGGGATTAGGGTATCAGAGAAAGAGGGTTTATAAATAGACAATTTTGCTGAGTCATCTAGTTAAGATCAGTATTTGACCAAAATTAACACGCTATCACAGAATAGAATTCTGGCATATAAGAATAAATTTGGATCCTTATTTTTAAGGGTAACTGTTACTGCTATTTTTTTATCAAAAAATTGAGTAGTCAAATTTGAAAACTTTGATATCCCAGGATAGAAACCATCATTCCTTAGTGTTATCTCTACATGGACTTCTTTGGTCAAATATCTGTACATTTCCAATAGTGAACTATTGGTTTCTTTTAGTTAGGTCAGTGGAGGAGCAAGATATTTGGGGTACCCCATTGTTCTGTAACATGTTTTTCTTTTCTTTATATCCTTTATATCCTTTCTTATGTTTGCTCCAAATGTAATTACTGTTGTCTCCAGATTTTGGAGACTGTCCTGCTCATGAAACTTGGAGGTGACAAAGGTGATATTTTTCTTTTTATTTATCCTCTCAAGGTATGAAAGGTTTTCCAAATAGGACTTTTCCTTGAAAGACTTATAGCCTAATTCAACTAAATATTTGAATGTTAAATAAAGTTCTTGAAAGTGATTTTATTTTATTAATTTTTACGAATGTTACAAACCAAGAAATTCAACAAAGACTAAAAATTATGATATCTTATCTTTATTAGTTACTCATATTGCTGTCTCTTATACACATCTAGATGTGTATAAGAGACAGCCAGTACTCTTGCCTGGAAAATCCCATGGGTGGAGGAGCCTGGTGGGCTGCAATTATATTGTGTTGTATTATTACATGTTTACTTGTATTTAAAATTTTGTAAACATTTTTTGATTCAAAGTATGTCATATTCTTGTTTAAAGTTACTTAGGTAGCATTCTGTCTACAAATGTTTATATTAACTGATATATTTCCTTATTGAACTATTTGAAAGGTTTTAATAATTGTTTTTGTGCATGAAATAGTTTTCACAGTTATCACAAATTATTTTAGCATTTTACTCTTAGTGATATTTATTTTTCAAGGGACTGATACTGTTTCTAGATACACAACACTTAAGGTTTTCACTGCAAGTTACATCTAGAATATTTACTCATATTTTTAAAATTTATTTTTTTACTGAAGATAATTGCTTTACAGAATTTTGTTATTTTCCGTCAAACTTCAACATGAATCAACCATAGGTCTATATATGTCCCCTCCCTTTTGAACCTCTCTCCCATCTCCCATCCCATCCCACCCTCCTAGATTGATACAGAGCCCTTGTTTGAGTTTCCTGAGCCATACAGCAAATTTCCATTGACTAGCTATTTTATATATGGTAATGTAAGTTTCCATGTTACTCTTTCCATACATCTCAACTTCTCCCCTCTCCCCATGTCCATAAGCCTGTTCTCTGTTTCTGTTTCTCCACTGATGCCCTGTAAATAAATTCTTCAGTACCATTTTTCTAGATTCTGTATATATATATATACATTAGAATATAATATTTATTTTTCTCTTTCTGACTCACTTCACTCTGTATAATAAGTTCTAGGTTCATCCACATCATTAGAACTGACTCAAATGCATTCCTTTTTATGGCTGAGTAATATTCCATTGTGTATATGTACCACAATGTTATCCATTCATCTGTCGATGGACATCTAGGTTGCTTCCATGTTCTAGTTATTATAAATAGTGCTGCATGAACAATGGGATACATGTGTCCTTTTCCATTTTGGTTTCCTCAGGGTATATGCCAAGGAGTGGGATTGCTGGGTCATATGGTAGTTTTATTCCTAGCTTTTTAAGGAATCTCCATACTGTCTTCCATAGTGGCTGTATCAGTTTGCATTCCCACCAACAGTGAAAGAGTGTTCCCTTTTCTCCACACCCTCTCCAGCATTTATTGTTTGTAGACTTTCTCATGATGGCCATTCTGACTGGTGTGAGGTGATATTTCATTATAGTTTTGATTTGCATTTCTCTAATAATGAGTGATGTTGAGCATCTTTTCATGTGTTCGTTAGCCATTTGTATGTCTTCTTTGGAGAAATGCCTGTTTAAGTAAGTCTTTTCCCCATCTTTTGACTGGGCTGTTTGCTTTTCTGGCATTGACTTGTATGAGCTGGTTGTATTCTTAGAAACTAATCCTTGGTCAGTTGTTTCATTTGCTATTATTTTCTCCCATTCTGAGGGCGGTCTTTTCATCTTGCTTATAGTTTCTTTTGCTGTGCAAAAGCTTTTAAGTTTAATCAGGTCCCACTTGTTTACTTTTGTTTTCATTTCCATTACTCTAGGAGGTGGGTCATAGAGGATCTTGCTTTGATTTATGTTGTTGTGTATTCTGCCTATGTTTTCCTCTAAGAGTTTTATAGTTTCTGGTCTTACATTTAAGTCTTTAACCCATTTTGAGTTTATCTTTGTGTGTGGTGTTAGAAAGTGTTCTAATTTCATTCTTTTACATGTAGCTGTCCAGCTTTCACAGCACCATTTATTGAAGAGGCTCTTTGCCCCATTGTATAGTCTTGCCTCCTTTGTCAAAAATAAGGTACCCGTAGGTGGATGGGTTTATTTCTGGGCTTTCTATCTTGTTCCATTGGTTTATATTTCTGTTTTCGTGCCAGTACCATACTGTCTTGATGACTGTAGCTTTGTAGTATAATCTGAAGTCAGGAAAGTTGGTGCCTCCAGCTCTACTTTTCTTTCTCAAGACTGCTCTGGCTATTTGGGGTCTTTTGTGTTTCCATTTGAATTGTGAACTTTTTTGTTCTAGTTCTATGAAAAAAATGCCATTGGTAATTTGATATGGATCACATTGAATCTGTAGATTGCTTTTGCTAGTATAATTATTTTCACAATATTGAGTCTTCCTACCCAGGAACATGGAATATCTCTCCATCTGTTTAGGTTGTCTTTGATTTCTTTCATTAGTGTCTCATAATTTTCTATGTACAGTTCTTTTGTCTCCTTAGGTAAGTTTATTCCTAGACATTTAATTCTTTTTGTTGCAATAGTGAATGGGATTGATTCCTTAATTTTTCTTTCTGATTTTTCATTGTTAGAATATAGAAATGCAAGTGATTTCTGTGTATTAATTTTGTATCCTACAAGTTTGCTAAATTCACTAATTAGCTCTAGTAATTTTCTGATACTATCTTTAGGGTTTTCTATGTACAGTATCATGTCATCTGCAAACAGTGAGAGCTTTGCTTCTTTCCTGATATGGATTCCTATTTCTTTTTTTTCTCTTATTGCTGTAGCTAGGACATCCAAAACTATGTTGAATAATAGTGGTGAAAGTGGACACCCTTGTATTGTTCTTGATCTTAGAGGAATGCTTTCAGTTTTTCACCATTGAGAATGTTTGCTGTAGGCTTATCATATGTTTGCTGTAGGCTTATCATATCTATGCCCATTTTTTGAAGAGTTTTAATCATAAATGGGTGCTGAATTTTGTCAAAGGCTTTCTCCACATCTATTGAGATGATCATATGGTTTTTATCTTTCAATTTGTTAATATGGTGTATCACACTGATTGATTTGGATATATTGAAGAATCCTTGCATTCCTGGAATAAACCCAACTTGATCATGGTGTATGAGCTTTTTGATATGTTGCTGAATTCTGTTTGCTAAAATTTTGTTGAGAATTTTTGCATCTATGTTCATCAGTGATATTGGCCTGTAGTTTTCTTTTTGTGTGTTGTCTTTGTCTGGTTTTGGTATCAGGATGATGGCCTCATGGAATGAGTTTGGAAGTGTTCCTTCATCTGCAATTTTTTGAAAGAGTTTCAGAAGGATAGGCATTAGCTCTTCTCTAAATGTTTGATAGAATTCTCCTGTGAAGCCATCTGGTCCTGGGCTTTTGTTTTTTGGAAGATTTTTGATCACAGCTTCAATTTCAGTGCTTGTAATTGGGCTGTTCATAATTTCTATTTCTTCCTGGTTCAGTCTTGGAAGATTGAACTTTTCTAAGAATCTGTCTTTGTTCCAGGTTACCCATTTTATTGCCATATAGCTATTCATAATAGTCTCTTATAATCCTTTGTATTTCTGCATTGTCTGTTGTAACCTCTCCTTTTTCATTTCTAATTTTGTTGATTTGATTCTTCTTTTTTTATGGATGAGTCTAGCTAAAGGCTTGTCAATTTTGTTTATCTTCCCAAAGAACCAGCTTTTAGCTTTATTAATCTTTACTGTTGTTTCTTTCATTTCTTTTTCATTTATTTCTGCTCAGATCTTTATGATTTCTTTCCTTCTACTAATTTTTTTTTTTGGTTGTTGTTCTGTTTCCAGTTGTTTTAGGTGTAAAGTTAGGTTCTCTATTCAATGCTTTTCTTGTTTCTTGAAGTAAGATTGTATTGCTATAAACTTCCTTCTTAGAACTACTTTTGCTGCATCCCAAAGGTTTTGAGTTGTCATGTTTTCATTGTCATTTGTTTCTGGAAATTTTTTGATTTCCCTTTTGATTTCTTCAGTAACCTGTTGGTTATTTAGAAACGTATTGTTTAATCTCCATATGTTTGTGTTTCTTACAGTTTATTTTCTTGTAATTGATATCTAGTCTCATAGCTTTGTGGTAGGAGAAGATACTTGATATGATTTTAATTTTCTTAAATTTACTGAGATTTGATCTCTGACCCAAGATGTGGTCTATCCTGGAGAATGTTCCATGTGCACTTGAGAAGAACGTGTATTCTCCTGTATTTGGATGGAATGTCCTGAGGATATCAATGAGATCCATCTCATCTAATGTATCATTTAAGACTTGTGTTTCCTTATTAATTTTCTGTTTTGATAATCTGTCCATTGGTGTGAATGGGGTGTTAAAATCTCCTACTATTATTGTGTTACTGTCAATTTGTCCTTTTATGTCTATCAATGTTTGTCTTACGTATTGAGATGCTCCTATGTTGGATGCATAGATATTTATGATTGTTATGTGTTCCTCTTGGATTGATCCCTTGATCATTATGTAGTGTCCTTCCTTATCTCTTGATATCTTCTTTATTTTAAGGTCTGTTTTGTCTGATATGAGGATTGCTACTCCAACATTCTTTTGCTTCCCATTTGCATGGAATATATTTTCCCATTCTCTCACTTTCAGTCTATATGTGTCTTTAGGTCTGAAATGGGTTTCTTGTAGACAGCATATATATGGGTCTTGCTTTTGTATCCATTCAGCCAGTCTCTGTCTTTTGGTTGGAGCATTTAATCCATTTACATTTAAAGTAATTATTGATATATATATTCCTATTGCCATTTTCTTAATTGTTTCTTAATTGATTTTGTAGATCTGTTTTCTTTTCTAGTATCTCTTGACTCTATCAGTTCAGTTCAGTTGCTCAGTCATTTCCGACTCTTTGTGACCCCGTGAACCGCAGCACACCAGGCCTCCCTGTCCATCACCAACTTCCGGAGTCCACCCAAACCCATGTTCATTGAATCAGTGATGCCATCCAATCATCTCATCATCCCTTTAAAGTTTGTTGCAAAGTTGGTTTGGTGGCACTAAATTCTCTTAACTTTTGCTTGTCTGAAATGCTTTTTATTTCTCCATCAATTTTGAATGAGATCCTTGCCAGGGACAGTAATTTTGGTTGTAGATTTTTCCCATTCAATACTTTAAATGTATCCTGCCATTCCCTTCTGGCTTGCAGAGTTTCTGCTGAAAGATCAGCTGTTAAGCATATGGGGTTTCCCTTGTATGTTATTTGTTGCTTCTCCCTTGCGTCTTTTAATATTCTTTTTTTGCGTTTAGTCTTTGTTAGTTTGATTAGTATGTTTCTCCTCGGGTTTATTCTATATGGGACTCTTTGTGTTTCTTGGACTTGATTGACTATTTCCTTTTCCATGTTGGGGAAATTTTCAACTATAATCTCTTCAAANTTTGTTGCTTCTCCCTTGCGTCTTTTAATATTCTTTTTTTGCATTTAGTCTTTGTTAGTTTGATTAGTATGTTTCTCCTCGGGTTTATTCTATATGGGACTCTTTGTGTTTCTTGGACTTGATTGAGTATTTCCTTTTCCATGTTGGGGAAATTTTCAACTATAATCTCTTCAAAAATTTTGTCATACCCTTTCTTTTCTCTTCTTCTTCTGGGACCCCTATAATTCAAATGTTGGTACATTTGATATTGTTCCAGAAGTCTCTGAGACTATCCTCAGTTCTTTTCATACTTTTTACTTTATTCTGCTCTTCAGAAGTTATTTCCACCATTTTATCTTCCAGCTTACTGTTTTGTTCTTCTGTTTCATATATTCTGCTATTGATTTCTTCTGGAGTATTTCTAATTTCAATAATTGTGTTGTTTGTCTCTGTATGTTTATTCTTTAATTCATCTAGGTCTTTGTTAATTGATTCTTGCATTTTCTCCATTTTGTTTTCAAGGTTTTTGATTGTCTTTACTATCATTATTATGAATTGTTTTTCAGGTGGTTTGCCTATTTCCTTTTCATTTATTTGGACTTCTGTGTTTCTAGTTTGTTCCTTCATTTGTGCAGTATTTCTCTGCCTTTTCATGATTTTTTTTTAACTTATGATGTGTGAGATCTCCTTTTCCCAGGCTTCAAAGTTGAATTCTTTCTTCCTTTTGGTTTCTGACCTTCTAAGGTTGGCCCAGTTGTTTCTGTAAGCTTTGTATAGGGTGAGATTTGTGCCAGAGTTTTTGTTTGTTTGTTTTTCCTCTGATGGGCAAAGCTGAGTGGGATGGTTATCCTGTCTGCTGATAATTAGGTGTATATTTGTTTTGTTAATTGTTTAGATGAGGTATCCTGCACAGGGTGCCCCTGGTGGTTGGGTGATGCCCAGTCTTGTATTCAAGCGGTTTCCTTTGTGTGAGTTCTCACTATTTGATACTCCCTAGGGTTAGTTCTCTGGTAGTCTAGGGTCTTGGAATCAGTGGTCCCACTCCAAAGGCTCAGGGCTTGATCTCTGACAGGATTGCTGATTAAAGAAACCCTCAGATTCTAGGCAGTTAAGAAGTTTCTTATTGGAAATACCAGATTGTAATTCATGAACATATCCTTGTGAAGACAGGGTTCATTCATGTTTGCTGTTTTTCAGTCCTCCTTCATTGAGTGGAGACTTACAGAGATCATTCTGTCTTTTTTGAGATTGCATCCAAGTACTGCATTTCGGACTCTTTTGTTGACCATATGGCTACTCCATTTCTTCTGAGGGATTCCTGCCCACAGTAGTAGATATAATGGTCATCTGAGTTAAATTCACCCATTCCAGTCCATTTTAGTTCGCTGATTCCTAGAGTGTCGACGTTCACCCTTGTCATCTCTTGTTTGACCACTTCCAATTTGCCTTGATTCATGGACCTGACATTCCAGGTTCCTATGCAGTATTGCTCTTTACAGCATCGGATCTTGCTTCTATCACCAGTCACATGCACAACTGGGTATTGTTTTCGCTTTGGCTCCGTCCCTTCATTCTTTCTGGACTTATTGCTCCACTGATCTCCAGTAGCATATTGGGCACCTAATGACCTGGGGAGTTCCTCTT
>SJYT01012254.1:314156-381890 GCA_006410635.1 Cephalophus harveyi
GTACTTTGGCCACCTCATGCAAAGAGTTGACTCATTGGAAAAGACTCTGATGCTGGGAGGGATTGGGGGCAGGAGGAGAAGGGGACGACCGAGGATGAGATGGCTGGATGGCATCACGGACTCGATGGATGTGAGTCTGAGTGATCTCCAAGAGATGGTGATGAACAGGGAGGCCTGGCGTGCTGCGATTCATGGGGTCGCAAAGAGTCGGACACAACTGAGCGACTGAACTGAACTGAACTTCATTGAGTGATGGTGATGAAACTGAGAAGGACCCTATGAGGGCCCACCTGGGCACAAATCCTTTCCAGGTCTCCAGTTTCTACTTTGTCACATCTAGAATATTTATTCATATTTGAGATGAATATTTTGATACTAACTATAAATCTGGGTAATGAGGATCATCATGGTGAACATTTCATAATGTATAAAAATATCAAATCATTATTTTTGTTGCACACCCTTATTTAGTTGTACACTTAAAACTCAAGTAATGTTATAAGCCAATTATATCTTACTAAAACACAGAAAAAACAAAAGAAAGCCCTATAATTCTTTTTCTGTATTGGTGTACAGTCCAATGTAATGGAACCGGGGCAGTCATATGATTATTGGTTCAAGGATGCCAGAAATAACAGTGAAGTTGCATTCAGTTATTTGGTCTTTCAGAGCTGAAGCTGAATATCAGCTGAATACTTTGGTGGAAGGATATTGAAAGAGAATATTCAGATAAGCAGGAGAGACCAGGCAAGAATAACTAATTCAACAAATATTTATTTAGAGTCTATTATAGGCCAAGCAATGTTATACACTCTTGGGATACATTAGTGAAAACACTGTTTATGTGGAACATATACATTCTTGTATTATGAAATCAAGGAAACCGAGGGAAGAGTTTCAAAGATCAACAATTTGTCTAGGTCAGTTAGAATAGAAACGGAGAAATGTCCATGGGGTTCAGCAGTTCACGAGTTAAGCTGGTAGCCTTGGTAAGAAGAGTTCTAGAGGAAATGTTGGGTTAGAGGCTAATAGTGAATGGGAGGTAGAGACTATTGCTTATGATTCCTTTAGAGGTTCAGCTGTCAAAGAAGGAGAAAGAACAGTAGGATGGGCTAAGTGGAGGAAAGGATTTTTCTTTCTTTTTTTGTCCTTATTATTATTTTTTACAAAAGTTTATTCTTAAATATACAATAGGTTCCAAAACAACACTTCATTCTAGCTATAGGGGACAAGAGATACTATGGCAGGGAATCCTGTTAAACGGGGATGAAATTAAGATGCAAGGAACTACTTACTTTTTGCCAGATTTCTTTCTTTCTTATTTTTTAAATTTTGGCTTCTCCAGTGGCTCAGTGGTAAATGGCAGGAGACATCGTTTTGATCCCCGGCTCGGGAAAATACCTGGAGGAGGGCATGGCAACCCACCCCAATATTCTTGCCTGGAGAATCTTGTAGACAGAGCCTGACAGGCTACAGTCCATGGGATCACAAAGAGTTGGACACGACTGAAGCGACTTAGCACACACACACATAGCCACTTACGGAACAGGAAATGCAACCCACTCTTGTAATCTTGCCTGGAAAATTCTACGGACAGAGGAGCCTAGTGGTCTAGAGTCCATGGGGTCACAAAGAGTCGGACATGACTGAGCTACTGAGCACACAGCACATAGCCAAGTAACAATTTTGTGAATTTCTTTTAAGCTAGGGGAGGCTTATGCACATTAGGCTGATGGTAAATAGGAGTGTCAACATCTGGAAGAATAAGAACAGTTAGTAAGATGTCAGTGGTCAGGGGTGAAACAAGATAGAGCTGGAGAGTTTTTTGAACACACTAGAGCTGACGGGAAGGAGAACTTTGACTGTACAGAAATGGCCTTCGCAATACACTGTCCCTTCCCACTGATGGAAACAGTGGCACACACGACACTTCCTTTCAAGGGCCATGGCAGGAGGTGTCCTCCAGCTCCTGGGTCCTTATTAGTGTGCCCAACCTGCTTTAACACAGAGCTTCCTCCCAAACCACAGAAAAGGCAACTAGAAGTGGTGAGGCCACTTCTCAAACCTGAAGCCACCAAGAAGAAGCTGAGGCCATAGGAACGAGGAAATGGCAGAATCCCTCTTGCCTCGTTCTGGTTTTAAGAAAATCAGGAGTTTCACATAGGAACTCGAAGTTGTTCATTGCAATATTATTTGTAGTGTCAGATAAACAATAGGAGATCAAGAAATAATCATGTATTGATCTAGCAGTAAATGAATATATAGGTTTCTGCTACAGGAACATTCTTGATAAAGGGATATTTCCAGAAATCATATGGTAGGATAAATAGATTATTCTCTGTTCCAGTGTACCTGAGCTAGGGAGGCAATGGAGATGAAACCCTCTGTTCATCAAGGCTCATTCCCAGGGCCAGAGAATGGACAGGACAGCAACCCCAAGAAGGACATTTTTCCCCCTAATTTACACAGACTCCATAAGAGTAACAGCAGCCCTGAAAAAATTCAAAAAGATACTTCTAATCAAAGCTTTACCAATGGCTCAGATGAGGGGTTCCTTTTTTTTAAGGTGTGTAATTCCGCACTCTCATATATTTGGAATATACCTAGAAACATGATTCTGTGTCCTGAGTCCAGTAAGAACTTCTTTAGTGAGTATTTTTTAAAGCAATGTCTCTGATAACCAAGAAAGAATCCACATTTGAGTGACACAAGAGTCAATGGGAATATGAAAGAAACACATGGGAAAAATCTCCCACCTCATTAGAAAACAGAGAAAGTAGACTAGAGAAGCCTTGAGGCAACATTTTAAACCCATAAAAAAGGAATGACTATGCCTGTGTGGGGAAGTTGGTGATGAAACTTGCATTCATAGGACAGCTGGCATCATTTGAGGACAGACCATTTGGAAAACAACATGGCAACATGTATTGAGAACTTTAAAGCTGTTTCTGTTCTTTTCTTTCCCACATGGTTATCCCATATCTGAAAATTTATCCCATGGAATTAATCAGGAAAAAAATGCTGCATGAAGTTGTTCATTGCAATATTATTTGTAGTGTCAGATAAACAATAGGAGATCAAGAAATTATCATGTATTGATCGAGCAGTAAATGAATATATATGTTTTTGCTATAGGAACATTCTATATATGGATAACTCTATGATAAAGGGATATTTCCAGAAATCATATGTGTAAAATATGTCATTTTATACCAGATAGCTTATGCAAATGATACAGGGGTTTCTTTTGTATTCACTAGTTATGCAAATTTTTATTTACTGAATTAATGTTTTGGCTGTGCTAGGTCTTCATTGCCGCGTGGGTTTTTCTCTAGTTGTGGGAAAGGGGGGCTACTCTCTGGTTGTGATGCGAGGGTTTCTCATTGCAGTGACTTCTTTTGTTGCGGAGCACAGCCTGAGGGTGTGTGGGGTTCAGTAGTCGTGGCTCCCGAGGTCCAGAGCAGAGGCTCAATACTTGTGGCACAGGGGGCTTAGCTGCTCACTGGCATGTGGGGTCTTTGCAGATCAGGGATAGAACCCCTGTCTCCTGATTTCACAGGCAGATTCTTTACCACTGAGCCACCAGGGAAGCCCTTGGAAAATTTTAACAAGGAAAGTAATCTGGACATTGTTTAGTACTTAATGTAGAGGAACAGTTTGGTAACTTAGATGTACATCCGAATCACTGGAAGGATCCCACCCTCAGAGATTTTGATAAAGGTCTGGAGAAGGGCCCAAGAAAATCTGCATTTCTAACACGTTTCTAGGAGAGGTTGCTGCTGCTGGTCCCAGGGCCTCACTTTGGGAAAACCTCTGGTTTTTGAGTCACTGGCTTTTGCCCAGGGAATCATAATGATAACTAGGAATCTGGAGTAGGAAGCAAAAACAGATATAAATTCCTAGAAGTTATGCATTGTGTGTTACTAGTCTATAGGTCCCCCACCCCTAGCCTCATGTGACAGCTAGGTAAATGCTTGTTAAACTGAGTTGACCCACAGCCAGGGATTTCACTAGGCAGTCCAGATCTTCACTTTCCAATTTCCTACCCTCCACAGGAGATAGGACTGACAGAACCACCCACCCGGTCATTGTAGTCTTTATGTTGAAGCCAACAGGTTGGCACAGGTTTTCCGATACGACCCCTGTAATATTCAGCCTGCTCCTGAGTCTGGGTGATGGAGCAGGTGGTGGGGTCAGCTCCTGCTGTTTCCTATGCCTCTTAGAGCCTAGACCCTTAGCAATGGAAACTGAAAAACTGACCCCCTGGCCTGGGATGAACTCCATCCATTTTTAGCCGCGAGGAACAGAAAAAAAAGTCAGCTGTCTTGAGTCTATTGAATTGATGAACTATGATTTAAAAAACCCTCCAATTAATATCTCTAGTCAAGCTTCTTTGTGTTTTCACCAACTGTGGAAATACTAGTGATAAGTTTCCAAGTTGCTCTGAAAAAGGATTTTGTCATGATTTTTAAATTTTACTTCCACTAATAAAGTTTCTTTGCAGTTTGGCTGATAGTGGATGTTGTTATTCTTTTAAATTTTTTCTATCTAAGGGAAATAATTATATTTTTCTTGTTTTATGTTTCATTGTGTGACACCTAGTGTGATTGAGGGAATCTTATATGTTTGTTCTTTGTTTTACTTCTCGTGTGACTGCTTATTCTAATCTTTTTCTTATTTTCAAATGACTTGTCTGTCTTTTCCTTACTTATTTGTGATTGCTTTTTCTGAATTATGAGGAATAATTCATTGTTGGTCATGTGATCTCTAGTCTTTTGAGTGTCTTTCAACATTTTTATGCTATTGTTATTTTACATGTTTAAATTTTTTATACAGTCAAATGCCATTATTTTTGGCCTCTGGGGTTTTATCTTATAATATTATAAAAAAGATCCTTTCTTGTTTTTAAACTTAAACTTTATTTTTCATAAAATCTACCTGAAATTTGTTTTTAGCATGGCAAGAGGTAGGAATCTAATGAATATTCATTTTTTTTATAATATCATGACTATCTTTACCCCATTGATCTCAAATGCTGCCTTTGTAATATTTTAAATTCCCACATACACAACATTTTTGAACATTTTGGTTCAGTGAGGCATCTCTCTATTCATTAGCTAATACTAACTTATCTTAGCTTTTTAGTTTATCCCTCATTGTTATTTTAAAAATGTCTTGGCTTCTCTCATTCATTTTCCTTTGTATAAAATTTGGAACCAGTTTGTCAAGTTCCAAAAAAGTTTTTGTTGGAATTTTAATTAACTTAAAAAACTATGTATTTGCCTTTAAATCAATGGTGTATTTCCATTTATTTATATATTTTTTCATCTTATTCATACAGTTCTTAGATATTTCTTGTTAGGCTTTTTCTGTGCTTCTGTTATGAATAGTGCCCTTTTTCTTTTAACGTTCTAAACTGATTATTACAGATGATTAGAGATTCTGATGAATTTGGTGTGTTGCTCTTGTGCTAGCCACATCTATTTTCATATGAGTTCTGGCCATTTAGTTTATCCCCTTGGGTTTTATGTAGATAATCATATTATCTGCAAATAATGACTATATGTTTTGTCCTTTCCCATATATATGTTCCTTTAAAAATTTCTCCTATCTTATTTAACTTGTTAATAGTATAATTACAGTGATTAATATTCTGCTATATTCAATTTTCAGATACTTTCTTTGTAATAGTTCATGAGTGAAATTTGCCTATCAATTATTAACCACATATTGGTTGATCCAAGACCCTCTTTGCAATTTGTGTTTATTTGATCTGAGTTGAGGTTTACGTGTTCTGTTCTACTCTTTACAGTGTTTTATCCTGTGTTCTATTTTCAAAGAATTACTATTTCTCTGTTCACTGATGAGTTATCCCAGTGCTCATTGGGTTTATCATTGTTATATTAAAAAAGAATTGGTGGAAGGATCAATAGTCATCAAGTTGGGGGAAGAGAGGTCTTAAGAAGCCAAGTACCAGTTAAAATAATGAGACAGGAAATAGAGGACAATGGATGGCAAAAAGAGAAACAAAGAACAGATGTGCTGAGAAAAGCAGGGAAGTCCCAAGAAATAAACCTTGGTTTATTAGACCTTGGTTCCTAATGGTTTTCAGTTCTGCTTCTTATGAGGCACCAGGTTGTGCTGTGGAGTTTCCTGTTCTTGGGTTTCTATGAGATCCCCATGTATTCTCATGATACCCACCATTTATAGGCATTAGGTATACGATTCTTGCAATCAAAAGACCTGGCCCAGAACGCTGACCATGTGGGAAGTCTACCTTTAGGCAGGCAGTAGAACCTTTAAAACTGTTTCACCCTGAAGAGTTGCTCCTAATTTGCCCACCTTGTAGGAAATATGTAGGGTTGGAGAATAAATTTCTTGGTGCAGGCTGAGACTGTCTAGACCTTGAGGATTATGGTTTACTGCCTGGCCTGAGATCTGTCCACAGTCCTACCCACAAGGCCTATTGTTGCCCAGTTGCCCAGTCGTGTCCAGCTCTTTGTGACCCCGTGGAGTGCAGCATGCCCACAAGGCCTAGTGGTCTTTTATTCACTTAAGGAGGTAGCATCTAATGCTTTCATGTCATGAATGTATTTACAAATGGAACTGGGCAGACTGGGCACCCACCTTCAGCCCAGAACTGTTCATCGTGACAGTGTCACTCAATTCTTTGGTAAGCAGAGAACAAAAAGAACAAAAAGTGATAATTTTATGGAGTGGGCATATGTGCTGTGCTTAGTTGCTCAGTTGTGTTCAACTCTCTGTGAACCTATAGACTGACGGTAGCCCACCTGGCCCCTCTTTCCATGGGATTTCTCCAGGCAAGAATACTGGAGTGGGTTGCCATCCCCTCCTCCAGGGGATCTTCCCAACCCAGGGATTGAACCCAGGTCTCCCGCATTGCAGGCAGATTCTTTACCGTCTGAACCACCAGGGAAGTGCATGAATACTGGAGTGGGTTGCCTATCCCTTCTTCGGGGGATCTTCCCAATCCAGGAATTGAACCATGGTCTCCTGCATTGCAGGTGCATTCTTTTTCAGCTAAATTACCAGGGAATCCCATGGGCATATTCAATTCAGTTCAGTTCAGACACTCAGTCGTGTCTGATTCTTTGCAATCCCATGAACCACAGCACACCAGGCTTTCCTGTCCATCACCACCTCCCAGAGCTTGCTCAAACTCATGTCCATTGAGTTGGTGATGCCATCCAACCATCTCATCCTCTGTCATCCCCTTCTCCTGTCCTCAATCTTTCCCAACATCAGGATCTTTTCCAATGAGTTGGCTCTTCACATCAGGTGGCGAAAGTATTGGAGCTTCAGCTTCAGCATCAGTCCTTCCAATGAATATTCTGGACTGATTTCCTTTAGGATTGACTGGTTGGATCTCCTTGCTGTCCAAGGGACTCTGAAGAGTCTTCTCCAACACCACAGTTCAAAAGCATCAATTCTTCGGCACTCAGCTTTCTTTATGGTCCAACTCTTACATCCATACATAACTACTGGAAAAACCATAGCTTTGACTACACAGACCTTTGTTGTTAAAGCAATGTCTCTGCTTTTTACTATGCTGTCTAGGTTTGTTGTAGCTTTTTTTCCAAGGAGCAAGCATCTTTTAATTTCATGGCAGCAGTCACAATTTTCAGTGATTTTGGAGCCCAAGAAAATAAAGTCTGTTATTGTTTCTGTAGTTTCCCCAGCTATTTCCCATGAAGTGATGGGGCTGGACGCCATGATCTTAATTTTTTGAATGTGAGTTTTAAGCCAGCTTTTTCACTCTCCTCTTTCACTTTCATCAAGAGACTCTTTAGCTCCTCCTCGCTTTCTGCCATAAGGGTGGTGTCATTTGCATATCTGAGGTTATTGATATTTCTCCCTGTGATCTTGATTCCAGCTTGTGCTTCTTCCAGTATTTCACAAGATATACTCTGTGTATAAGCTAAATAAGCAAGGTGACAATATACGTCCTTGACATACTCCTTTCCCAATTTTGAACCAGTCTGTTGTTCCATGTCTGATTCTAACTGTTGCTTCTTGACCTGCATACATATTTCTCAGGAAGCAGGTAAGGTGATCTGGTATTCCTATCTCTTTAAGAATTTTCCACAGTTTGTTGTGATCCACACAGTCAAAGGTTTTAATAGGAAGCTAAAAACTTTAATTTCAACTTAGCAGAGAGAGAGAAGTCTTGAACATGATAGCAGTCAGCAGCAGGAATTTCTGAACACTCTAGGATTCCTACGGGGCCTGCAGTTATCCTTTGAGGCCCAATTCATGGCGTAGCTTTTCTTGAACTGGAATTCGAAGGGTGGATAGGATTTGGACATGCAGATGAATGCCATTTTGTGGAGAAAATAGCGTGATTGAAGATGTGGAGAGGGTCCAGTATGCTCTGTATACTTGAAACTAAGAACAACTTTGTTCACCTGGGTGCTAAGGGTGCATGAAAGGGGAAGATGCATTTGCACCAGGAAGGTAAATTGACACTAAATCCTGCAATATGCCCTAGGCAGGCGCAGCTAGCATTAGAGTTTTCCTTCACAGGAGAGCCATTCATCAGCTGCTCTTAGGGATATTAACTTGGAAGCACTGTGCAACTGGCATGAAGAGAAAGTGGACGTCAGGAGATCCGGTAAAAGACAGTAAGAAAATGATGTAGTTTTAATAACATGAGAATAAGAAGTGAGTGGATGAGAAAAAAAATTAGAGACCAGTGGCTCAAATGGGCCTTGAAAAGAAGCAATCTTGCTCTTGGAAGTTGCCTCTGTTTGTGGTTGGAAGGATGATGGTGCCTTTTAGGAAAGTGGGAGATGCTAGAGCAGGGGGGATTGGGGAAGAGGAGGAAATAATGGGCAGGGAGGGCCATTTATAAATCTCTTTAAGAAGCTTCAGACTCAAGAGAAAAGTTAACATCAAATTTCAACACACCTTGTCTCAGGGAAAGACTCAGAATGATACACTTATGTCATGGCTAAATTAGACTGCTTCATGTCTGCACTGGGGGAAGTCCACGTTTGTAATGTACATTTCACTAAATTCTTCAGTTTGTAATGTGTATAAAAATGTCAAAAGAAGTGTTTTTTTTTTTTTTTTTAAGAGAGTTAAGCTATCTTATGGTCTATAGCCTTAGATTTTTATTTTACTGTGATGATTTTCAAATTATTTAAAAGGTTCTTGTGTATTTATGATTTCAAACATGAAAAATCTAAGGCCTTCTGTCTTAGCACATGATGTATTTCATTTTTAAAAAAATATGTTTTTGATGTGGACCATTTTAAAAATTTTTATTGAATATATTCTAATATTGATTATGTTTTAGGTTTTGGTTTGGGGGCCTTGAAGCATGTGGGACTGTAGTTCCCCAACCAGGGATCAAACCCACACACCCTCCATTGGAGGGCAAAGTCTTAACCACTGGACTGCCAGGAAAGTCCCTGATTACATTTCTGATAAGACATTCTTTCCACAATGACATTTGAAGGATCTCTGAAGGTGACCAATGGGACAGTAATTTTAAGTGAATTTAGAGTTTTAATTGCAAGTGGGGACTGTGGGGGGGAAAAAAGCATCAACAAAGGCAATAATTGTTCCCAAGAATTACATCTGCACTGCATTCTTTGTCAAAAATTTCTCATTAAAAATGTGTTTCTTTAAAAGTAACTCAAAGCAGCTGATGAAACACAAGAGCATGGGAAGTTTCAAATCCCAGTGCAAATTTGGATTCATCAAGGATCATTTGCCAGAGACCTGAATCAATGGCAAAAGGACTTCTTACCACTTCTCACATCCTTTAACTGGATTTCATACTTAAGCTCAGATGCCTCCAGTTTTATTTCCAAAGCTTACTATTTTCCATTTAAACACTTCCTTTTCATAATACTTTTGGTGTCTCTTGAGCATCATTACTGTTTGATTTTCCCCTTTAATCATGATTCTGATGGTTGTGTTTCTTTATTTTAAAAGAATGGATAAAAGAGAGACTAAGCCATAGGCAGCACTCCTAAATAGGAGACAGTCCTGAAACCATCCTGGGTGCCTGAGCCACAGCCAAAGACCAGGGTCTGAGCATCGGCAGTTATCAAGACTATCCCCAACATCCCGGAGCTTTTTAAAAAGTATTTTAATCTGTTACTTATTCATGTCTATCCCTAGTACTTTTGTGAAGAATATATGTTTTTTCAATGTGGTATTTTTCTAAAAATTGGAATATAATTGCTTTAAAATCTTGTGTTAGTTTCTGCTGTATAACAAGATGAGTCAGCTATATGTTACACATATATCCCCTCCTTCTTGAGGCAGGTGGGAGGGAGGGTCCTGTAACTTTACCGATATTTCAGACATCAGGCTTGTCTGAGAGGCCAGGGGGGCAAATCTTACAAAAGAATAAGAACTTAGAAAAATATGAGCATCTCCTTGAAGCTTGCTCTGCTGATGAACAGAAAGCAATAGATGGGCAGAGGGAGAGAAACAAAGAGGTCAAAACTCAGATTTGGGCTCATTCTCTCTAAAAAAGGAAAAGGCTCATTTTTAAATTCAATGAACACCTGTTATGCACAGGGCCATTGCCAAGGGCTGTGGGAATTCCTGTCTCAGGGGGATTGACAGGCTATTGAGGAGGCAGGGCATAGGAACCACAGAGATTTAATTATCATCTCCTCAGGCTGGGTGGTCTCTCTAAATGGAGTCCCTCTTGTTCTTCCCCATCGGAACATCATGATTTCCTTGTTCATGTTTAGAGCACTTTTCTAATGTGCAATTAGACATTGGTTTGTTTTGCTTTACTTGTTTTGCCATTGCTGTATATCTAGTAGCTGACACTGTGCTTGCCGCGTGGTAGGTGCTTAATCAGTGTTTCTTGAATGAGTGAGTGAATGAACAGATGACAAGACTAACTGGAGAAAACCTCAAATGCTGGTAGAGTGCACTGAATACCGACAGCTAGAGATAAAGCTTGTTGAACAGGGAAGAGTCACGTTCCCTACCAGAACTGACTCCAAATTGCAGGTGAGAGTGGGTCCCTGTGGACACCATGGAAACAATAAAGGAATCAGATGAGGATGATGGAATCATGCTATTAAGAACTATATTTTCTTAAAATACACACATTTATATATGTAAAAATCCTTATATTTTGAATATATTAACAGTCATTATATATCTGGGTTAGAATTTTGATGACGATGGCCACTTCCTCCTCCCTGAAGACCTGCTGAGAATCGTTGCTCACTGGGGCTCAGGGGAGCACTTTCTGTTCTGGCTTGATCCTGATTCCTCTTCTCCCAGCTCCTGCTGACCTCCTTCTGAGTCTGACATTGGTCCTTGACCTATGACTCCTGCTCAGAATCCGTCAGTTCCTTGTTTCAGGATCTTTATTACTATTTGCAGATTATTCTCAGTCTCTGAAAATGTGATTGCTCGAATTTCACTTTAAATACAGTCTGTATCAGTTGATATTTATAGAAGTTTTACTTCCCTCTACTATAAGCTGCAAAATCCTCCTGCCAGTTAGAATTCTATATCTGCATTCTTAGCCTCAGCTCTGAAAGTGACAATATCAACAATAATAATAGCATAGTCTCTATTTACTTAGTTCTTACTGTGTGGTATGAATTGTGTTAAGTTCTTTAAGTAACAAATTTAATCTCTGCTATGCAGGAGGATCCTGAGGAATACAGCATATGTTAAACAGGGTGGGATAGCTACTGTAACGCACAAAGCCTGATGTTTTGTTCATGTTATTGCCCATGCAGTTTGACAATCAAGGGTGTCTCCTCCACAGTTAGTCAGGGATTCAGCCTTCTTCCATATGGAGGTACCATCTTCCTCTAGGGTGTGAGAATCCTCTCTTAGGTCCCCTGAATCTGGTGGCAATCGATAAGAGAAAGGAGAGGATGTGAAGGATTGAATAGAAAAAATTGGATGCCAGGCCTAGAGGTCATATATCACTTTTGCTCAAATTCTATTTGGCGTATCAATTACATGGCCTCATCTAAATGCAAAGGACCTGGGTTATATGCCCAGGAAGAAGAGGAAATGATTTTAGTGATTATCTAGCAATCTCTTCCACACAGAGGTTAAGTGACTTGTACAATAAATAAGAGCAGATCAGGGATTCAAATCCATGTCAGTTGAGCTCCAAGGCTGAAAATGTCTATACTTCCTTTAACTCTCTTTACCCATCGATTTACTTGCTTGCTTGTTTTTGTATACTCTACTCAGCCATACCATAAACGGAAGGTTATAATCTGCTCTTTTAAAAAAGAATTTGAACTTTTTATTTTGCTTTGGGGTACAGCCAATTACTTTGCCGACTATGGTCTGTCTAGTCAAGGCTGTGGTTTTTCCAGTGGTCATGTATGGATATGAGAGTTGGACTGTGAAGAAGGCTGAGCGCCGAAGAATTGATGCTTTTGAACTGTGGTTTTGGAGAAGACTCTTGAGTCCCTTGGACTGCAAGGAGATCCAACCGGTCCATTCTGAAGGAGATCAGCCCTGGGATTTCTTTGGAAGGACTGATGCTAAAGCTGATACTCCAGTACTTTGGCCACCTCATGCGAAGAGTTGACTCATTGGAAAAGACTTTGATGCTGGGAGGGATTGGGGGCAGGAGGAGAAGGGGACGACAGAGGATGAGATGGCTGGATGGCATCACGGACTCGATGGACGTGAGTCTGAGTGAACTCTGGGAGATGGTGATGGACAGGGAGGCCTGGCGTGCTGCAATTCATGGGGTCTCAAAGAGTCGGACACGACTGAGCAACTGAACTGAACTGAACTGAACAGCCGATTAACAATGTTGTTGTGGTTTCAGGTGAACAGCAAAGGGATTGAGCCATACATATACCTGTATCCATTCTCCCCCAAACTCCCCTCCCACCCAGGCTGCCACATGGCATTGAGCAGAGTTGCATGTGCTGTACACTAGGTCCTTGTTGGTTATTCATTTTAAATATAGTAGTGTGTACAGGTAACAGTAAATTTGTTCTCTAAGTCTGTGAGTCTCTCTGTTTTGTAAGTAAGTTCATTGGCATCATTTCTTTTTAGATTCCAAGTATAAGGGATGCTGTACAATGTTCTCCTTCTCTTTCTGACTTACTTCATTCAGTATGACAATCTCTAGGTCCATCCGTGTTGCGTCAAATGGCATTATTTATTCTTTTTAATGGCTGAGTAGTACTCCATTGTATATATGTACTTTATCCATTCTTCTGTCAATGGACTGTTAGATTGCTTCCATGTCTTGGCTTATAATCTGCCCTTTTTCAGGAAGACTCATGGCCTAATTAAGGGCATGGCTGCAAATGTATTATCTGAAGGTACAACAAAATGGATGCTGTGACGAAGTGTGAAACCATGAAAACTCTCTCTTCATGCCAACAGTTCAGAGGCACAGTTCCTACTAAACCAATTCTTGCCAGTTATCATAAGGCCACATTGTATTAGGACTTTGGACCTTGCCCTGCAGCATGCTTGTGAATTCTTAGCTGGATGCCTTGAAACTGCAAGTATAATACCCATTGCCGTGATGGGAGGGCCTTGCATCTGTGTAATGGGCAAACCTTGATTTACAAGCATACTGCATTAATTCTCACATACGCTTTTCATATGTTAACAACTCTGAAATCAAAATCTTACAATTGATAATATCTTTGAATCACTCTTGGCTGGGTGACCGTGCTGACCTAATTGCTGTGGCCTATGCATGTTCGAGCTTGCTCATAGGTATTTATATTATTATCTGTTCAGTTGAATTATATACATTGTTGGTATTACTCAAGTTGAGTTTAGCTGCTCTTTGAAATGTTTCAAAAAGATCATCCAAAGCTTTAATACTGAAATGAAAAGTTACAGTTAACATAAAGGTTTGGAAATAGAGCAGTGGGGTAAAAATACAGCATTAGTAGAGCGAATAGATATTTTTAAGGAGTCACTGTAAAGCAACAATCTCATACAGGGTAACAGAGGTAGATTACTGTGAGTTTATGAAACTCTTGATATATTTTGTTCCTTAGTTGTGTAAAAAGGTGTTGCCTGTTAGTACACGCTAAGCAAGAATGTACCCACATTAGGAACAATGGATAAATGTATATGTATGACTGAGTTCCTTTGCTGTTCACCTGAAACTGTCACAACATTGTTAATTGGCTGTACACCAATATAAAATAAAAAGCTCAAAAAAAAAAAAAAAAGAGAATGCACCCACATTAAACATTTTGGAATGGCTGGCAACATCTTGGAAGAAAACCTGGAGCCAGTAGTGGAGGCATTTGTAAGAAATGTTTCATCATCAACACCAGGGATGATATTGTGCAGAAAAATATGCACGTTGACTCGGGAGAGTTAGACTCTGAATGTGAAGATCATTTCATGAATTTCTTAACCAATTTATTTTCTTTTTTATATGTACACTAGCATGGCAATGACAACCCACTCCAGTACTCTTGCCTGGAAAATCCTATAGACAGAGGAGCCTGGTAGGCTGCAGTCCATGGGTTCGCTAAGAGTTGGATAAGACTGAGTGACTTCACTTTCACTTTTCTCTTTCATGCATTGGAGAAGGAAATGGCAACCCACTTCAGTGTTCTTGCCTGGAGAATCCCAGGGACGTGGGAGCCTGGTGGGCTGCCGTCTATGGGGTCGCACAGAGTCGGACACGACTGAAGTGACTTAGCAGCAGCAGCAGTAGCATGATGTATAGTAAAAGTATTGTGCTAAGTTGCTTTAGTCATGTCCGACTCTGTACAACCCCATAGACGGAAGCCCACCAGGCTCCCCCGTCCCTGGGACCCTCCAGGCAAGAACACTGGAGTGGGTTGCCATTTCCCTCTCCAATGCATGAAAGTGAAAAGTGAAAGTGAAGTCGCTCAGTCGTGTCCGACTCTTCGCGACCCCATGGAGTGCAGCCCACCAGGCTCCTCTGTCCATGGGGTTCTGCAGGCAAGAGTACTGGAGTAAAAGTATATGTCCCAACAAATGTAGAGGAGCTTTTTCAGCGAGTATAAAATAAAAATTCTAAGTGATGAGAAAGCACTCTTTCGTAGATTAATTGGCATCTTTCTTTCTTTGTGATACAGAAATTAATGGTACATTTTACAATTGATGGCTTCTTGGTATCAGTGAAATAACTACTTTCTCATTTGAGCTCTCATTCCTTTGGGTATTAGAAATTAAATTTCATCCAGTTTAGCAGTCCCCTCCCCGTGACTACGTTGCATTTCCCGGGGGCTTTCATGTGGCCACCATCTAGATTGGGGGCAGTGCATCTTTGAGCATGACTTTCTATCCGTGCTCACAGCCACCGAGCTGTCCACTCTGTCTAATCATAGTCATCAGGCTACACAGGTCGTTGCTGGGTCCTTTGCATTCTCATCTCAGGGTCCTTTAAGAGTTAGGTGGCTCTTCCTGCTGGTTCAGGAGGGCTTGGGCTACCCCTCCTCTTGGCACACAGAAACTCTCTGAGGCTGGAGGGGCCCTGGCTCTGCAGTGGGCTCTCTGAAGCAGGAAGGCTATTCTGCCCCTTCATGTCCTACTGAGTGGTGGGGTTCTGGGGAGACTTTGCTCCTCCTAAGCTTCTCTTAGACATGCAGGTTCCGCCTTCTCTTCAGTATCACTTCAGAGTGGGGAAAGTCAGCAGGTGCTTTGCTTACCTGCCCTCTCATGTTTTGCATCCCAGCATTTTGCAGCTTCCCCGGCTCTACCTGGGAAAAGGACACACACACCCTCAAGCCTGTGTAGTCTTCGTGGCCTTTCCTTACCCACTCCTGCACAACTCTGGAAGATGACGGGGCTGCAGGACCCGCTGCTGGGGAACTGCCAGTGTCTCAGCTCTCCCAGCTTCCGTTCCAACTGCTCTTTCGTTCTGGTCTGGGCAATGCTTTCTAGTCTTGAGGGCCAACAAGCTTCTCTCACGTCATGCCCTAGACTCTTCCTGCTCCTCAGAGGCTTTGGGCTCTAGAAACTAAGCCTAGAACAGATGTGTGGTTTTCCCTACTTTCCGAACAAGTATCTCAGAACACACAGCTGACCGAATGGAAGAAAGGTCTAGGAAAGAAACATAAGAAAATAGCATCAGTCTTTTGGACTCTGTGGGAGAGGGAGAGGGTGGGATGACTTGGGAGAATGGCATTGAAACATTTATAATATCATATAAGAAACAAATCGCCAGTCCAGGTTCGATGCAGTATACAGGATGCTTGGGGCTGGTACACTGGGATGACCCAGAGGGATGGTATGGGGAGGGAGGTGGGAGGGGGGTTCAGGATGGGGAACACATATACACCCGTGGCAGATTCATGTTGATGTATGGCAAAACCAATACAATATTGTAAAGTACTTACTCTCCAATTAAAATAAATAAATTTAAATTAAAAAAAGAAAATAACATCATTTAACATTTCCACATATCACCCTAATACTGTGTCCTTTTAGGTTCATTTCTTTTCTTTTTAAAAAATTATTTATTTATTTGCTGCACCAGGTCTTAGTGGTGGCACATGGGAGCTTTGATCTTCATGTTGGCAAGTGGGATATTTCATTTGCGATATGAGGGATCTTAGTTCCCTGACGGGATCAAACCTGAGCCGTCTGCATAGTCTTAGCAGCTGGACCACTGGGGAAGTCCCTTTAGGTTCATTTCTTACCTTGCTGATTTTCTACCCTCCATCTCATTAACCTGGTGCTGCTGCTGCTAAGTCGCGTCAGTCGTGTCCGACTCTGTGCGACCCCATAGATGGCAGCCCAACAGGCTCCCCCATCCCTGGGATTCTCCAGGCAAGAACACTGGAGTGGGTTGCCATTTCCTTCTCCAATGCATGAAAGTGAAAAGCGAAAGTGAAGTCGCTCAGTCGTGTCTGACTCTTCGCAACCCCATGGACTGCAGCCCACCAGGCTCCTCTGTCCATAGGATTTTCCAGGCAAGAGTACTGGAGTGGGGTGCCTGTGCCTTCTCTGATCTCATTAACCTAGTGCCTGATTTTAATAATGCCTCAGAGATGTTTTCCCTAATCACTTCAGAAACCAAGATACTCCTCTACGTGGTGATCCAGTGGTTAAGCCCCTGCATTTCCAATACAGGGGGCTATGGGTTCAATCCCTGGTTGGGGAACTAAGATTCCACATGCTGTGCAGCAAGGTCAAAAATTAAATAAAATAAAATTTGGGCTTCTCTGGTGGCTCAGACAGTCAAGAATCTGCCTGGATTCAGTTCTTAGGTTGGCAAGATCCCCTGTAGGAGGGCATGGCAACCCACAACAATGTTTTCGCCTGGAGAATCCCCATGGACAGAATGGCCTGGTGGGACAGAGGAACCCACTGGGGTTTCAAAGAGTCCCCCTTTCTTCCCATCATTATAAAGTTGATAATTTTTGTCCCATTATAGTCAGTAACATGCAGATAAGTTAGAGAAAAGAAAAAAAATCATGTATAACCTCACTATCCTAAGACTGAAAAACATCTATTTCTGCTTTATTGACTATGCCAAAGCCTTTGACTGTGTGGATCACAATCAACTGTGGAAAATTCTGAAAGAGATGGGAATACCAGACCACCTGACCTGCCTCTTGAGAAACCTGTATGCAGGTCAGGAAGCAACAGTTAGAACTGGACATGGAACAACAGACTGGTTCCAAATAGGAAAAGGAGTATGTCAAGGCTGTATATTGTCACCCTGCTTATTTAACTTCTATGCAGAGTACATCATGAGAAACGCTGGACTGGAAGAAGCACAAGCTGGAATCAAGATTGCCGGGAGAAATATCAATAACCTCAGATATGCAGATGACACCACCGTTATGGCAGAAAGTGAAGAGGAGCTAAAAAGTCTCTTGATGAAAGTGAAAGAGGAGAGCAAAAAAGTTGGCCTAAAGCTCAACATTCAGAAAATGAAGATCATGGCATCTGGTCCCATCACTTCATGGGAAATAGATGGAGAAACAGTGGAAACAGTGTCAGACTTTACTTTTTTGGGCTCCAAAATCACTTCTAAAGCTGAAACTCCAGTACTTTGGCCACCTCATGCGAAGAGTTGACTCATTGGAAAAGACTCTGATGCTGGGAGGGATTGGGGGCAGGAGGAGAAGGGGACGACCGAGGATGAGATGGCTGGATGGCATCACTGACTTGATGGACGTGAGTCTGAGTGAACTCCAAGAGATGGTGATGAACAGGGAGGCCTGGCGTGCTGCGATTCATGGGGTCACAAAGAGTCGGACACGACTGAGCGACTGAACTGATTGATCCTAAGACTCCACTCACAAAATGATGCCATTTTGTTGTTTCTCCTTTAAGTCAGCTTTTACTGCTTATTTTGCTTGTGTAGATTTTTCATGTAGTTTACACTACATCCGACATAAAGCTATACACTTAGTTTGTTCCATACTATGACTGTTTTTCCTGATTGTTATAAAGTCTTCAGAAACATTGTTAAATACAGCAGTATTTCCCTGGTATTAAGGATTTAGCTTATTCCCATGGCTCAGAGGGTAAAGCATCTGCCCACAATGTGGGAGACCCTGGGTCGATCCCTGGGTCGGGAAGATCCCCTGGAGAAGGAAATGGCAGCCCACTCCAGTATTCTTGCCTGGAGAATCCCACGGATGGAGGAGCCTGGTAGGCTATAATCCACGGGGTTGCAAAGAGTCGGACACAACTGAGCGACTTCACTTTCACTTTCATTGTTATTATAAATAAATAATAGTACTGTGATAACATCTTTGTGCATGAAGATTTTCCTATGTTTCTGATTATTTTCTTGAGCTAGACTCCCAGCATTGGGATCACTAGAAAGACTACCACTTAAAAAACAAGCTGTATTCCTAGACTTCAACTAAGGTCTCCTCTCTAAATATGGAAAGTCTTTTGCCTGGATAGTCTGTGTTACATTGATCTGTACCTGATGTTTCTGGCGGGAAAAAAAACGATCTGATTCCTACTGATGCAAGAACATCGTACATTTTCCTGAAAGTAAAACTGATGACACAAAAAATGTAAAGCCCAAAGCTTTGCCTGTTCTTTCCCTGTTTATCAGTTATAGTAAAACTTATCTGAGAGGTGTATATTGTTATTGGGTTGGAAGTTTTCCACAAGCTGCTGTCTTTCTTTCTCTCCAGTTTCTATGGATCTTGATGGTTTTTCTGGGCCTCATTACAATAGTTTGGCATTTATCCATAGGAGGACATTACTGTACCAGCAAGTACAAAGTCTGACTCAAACGCTTACCTCTAAAGTTTTATTATTATTTTTTAAACCAAGCTGTTGATAGGCACCCTCACTATCAGAACTACAGGATTACTCTGAACCTAAAAGTGACTCTGCAAGCTCTGTGGAGGATTATTACCTGAAGTTGACACATTCAAAGCATTGTGCCCTCCTAGGAGTTGTTCTCGATGGCTGACCACTTCTTCCAAGGATATATCATCACTCAAGATATTTTAAGGCCTCTTCTTTTGAAACCGCCATAAGAGTCTCTGGGACCTTCATTTGAATATCCTCAATGAAGGGAAAAAAATTCTTTGGAGAAGAATTGCATCTTTCAAGCTTTTCAGTGGTATTCAGAACCAAATCTGAGTTGATAGTGGGGGTGAGTGAGTGGGCAGATGGACAAGATTAATAAAAGTAAAACACCAGTGTACTGTTATAAAGCAGGCAGGCTGATTCTTCTCTGTGACCAGTAAATAGCACAATATATGAATGCAGTTCTTTAAGTAAAGAGAGCTACATCTGAAGCCATAGCCCACATGCCTCAGTGGTAAAGAATCTGCCTGCCAATGCTGAGACTCAGGTTTGATCCCTGGGTTGGGAAGATTCCCAGGGGTAGGAAATGGCAACCCACTCCAGTATTCTTGCCTGGGAAATCCCATGGACAGAGTATCCTTGTGGGCTACAGTCCATGGGGTTGCGAAAAAGTCAGGCATGACAGTGACTTAAGAACAACAGCCAGCGTTCCCAAGACATATGGGCCAACCACGTTGTTGGCCAGGCTGAGGCACTATATTCTCCAAAGTATGTGCCTATGTATTTAACCTAAACTCATTACTTACAAATGATATCTTTTAAATGAAAATACCTACATATTTTTAAAAGACAAGTCAAGTCTTGAGATAAAGAGAAAAAATAAAATCTGTGCATTGAAATTCATGGGTTTAATTAATTAAACTTGCCTCTTTTAAAACAGTGTTTTTATTCATTTAAAAGGGGTAATACGGACTCATCATAGAGAATTTGGAAAATCCAGAAATTTCATCACTCTGAGATATTCCATCATAATATTTTGATGTGAAAATATCTTACACAGGGTTCTCCGGAAACAGATTCAGAAAAAAAGCTACATAAATGTTCACTGGGCAGATGTCCTCAGGAGACACTCGTATAAGAAATTGCGGGCCTAGCTCAGGGAATTCTACTTAATGCACTGTGGTGACCTGAAGGGGAAGGAAATCTGAAAGGGAAGGGATATCCGTATGTGTGTGGCTGATTCATTTTGCTCTACAGTAGAAACTAACACAACATTTTAAAGCAACTAGATTCCAATAGAATTAATTAAAGAAATGAAATAAATAGGCACAGTACAAAAAAGCAAAAAAGGAATTAAAAAAAAATCAGTGGATCACCATATACATGAATTGGTCTTGCAGTAAATCATTGCAAGAAGTGTAATCTAGAGTAATGATTCCTGGTCAGTTTTAGCACCATTAACACACTGAAAATTTTTAGAAGAAAGAAAAAAGAGAGGGTGAACCCTGCAGAGGCAAAATCTGAGGCCAAATGCAGGTGCCACTGAGACTCAGCTGACTATGCAGGGGAGCTGGAAGGCCCTTTCAAGGCAGTTTCCAGTGTAGGTAAGTGGGTGGGCTTTGTAGCCTGGTATCAGCAAGTCATTGGGCCCCCGGAGGGGGCTAATTTTGGATGAGTCGATTTCCCAGGGCCAAGAACAATTCCCAGCGAGGGCTGCAGCTGTGAGCTATCAGCGGGGATATTTGCTGCAGCTGGTGAGGGCTACGTGCTCCAAAGAAGGGATTTGGGTGAAGGCTGCCTTATCCACGACAACATCCGTCAAAACCGGGATCAGACCGTATGTATAACTTCACAGCCCACTTTTCCATTCAACGTTATTGGCTGACTTTTTCCCATTTCCTTAATCTTTAGGGAGAAAATTTTATTATATGGAGATATTTATTTAAGCATTCTCTTAATGCTGAACGTTTAATTTTTGATAAATTTTCACTCTAGTAAATAATATTGTGATGAACATCTTTGTGTCTTTATAATGTACAGGTAATAAAAAGAAGAATTTATATTTAAGTTGCATGCTTTTTACTGACCAGGAGAGGCCAACATTTCTTTTTTTGCCTGCCTTGTGGTGCTTTTATGAGGAATAAATGAGAATATATGTGTAAAGAAGGCTATAATTTATACTTCATTTAATTCTTGTAAGGACTCCATAATGCAGAGACATTATCATCTTCATTTTGTAGATGAGGAACCCAAGGCACAGAGAAGTTCAGGAGCTCGTCTAAAGTTCCATAACTGGTGAGCATTCCAACACAGGCACTGTATATCCAGAGATTAAGCAATACATTATACTATTCACACAGTCTGCTTTTCTGGTGATTTTCCTAAATTTATTCCCTTGGAAGGAGAATCCTGCAATTAAAAGGTCCTGGTGGCTCAGATGGTAAAGAATCTGCCTGTAGTGCAAGAGACTGGATTCAATCCCTGGGTCAGGAAGATCCCCTGGAGAAGGGAATGGCTACCCACTCCTATATTCTTGCCTGGATAATGCCATGGACAGAGGAGCCTGGTGGGCTACAGTCCACGGGGTTGCAAAGAGTTGGACACAATTGAGCAACTAAAACTTTCACAGCTTATGATAAGAATTGGCAGGTTACTTTCCAGAAGCAGTCAGTTACTTTCCAACAGAGCAGAGGGTTTTATTTCACCATAGTCAAAAATGCAGAACCTAAATCCTTAATCAGAACCATGGTTAATAAACAAGTAACCTATTTCCTTGTCTTCCATAAGGCACTATGAACATTGATTGTTCTTAAGCAGCAGGTTTTCCTTTTGTTTTTAAGCAGACTCAATTATTTCAAGATCATCTATGTGTTGACTAAAATGTACCACCTACATTTCAGAGAAGGATTATTTTGTTTGCTTGTGGAACGAACGGTTGAATGAGGGCAGAGATAAGGCAATAGACCAGCAATTTTGTGCTGCACTGAGAGCCGAATAAAGCAGTGAGTGAAAACCTTGTAGAATAAAGTCCTTCAAAAACAGGGAAGGAATTTTTGATAACTGAAAGGGTTTCCAAAAATAGTTTACTAGGGTCTTCCTTAGACTCAGTTGAATTGCCTGTTTAATAAACATTGACTAATTGTTTAGTCAGATGCTATCATGTGCTTGGAGACACTGACTTTTAAAGTGGGAAGGAACTTTAGGGTCATGAGACTCCACCCCTTATTTCAAGGAGGAGCTGCCCCTACAGCCTTTTTGGGTCATTTCCCTCTTCTGGGTGTGGGGCTGCAGGAGCTGGGGTTCTGTTACCCTTCATCATTAGAGAGGCCCTTCAGAAATGTACTAGAAGTCACTTGCAGTTATCTTATTTTGACATTGACTTAGACTGTTCTTACCTTCAAATAACTCAATAAATAATTTATTTCTGAATTCTGAAGGATTCCTTTGTAAAATCAAGAAGATTTTCAGTTTTGTCCTGTGGCACTGTATTGAACGTCTCCAAGTTCATTACCTTACCATCTCCTCTTCCACATGGGTTATTGTAAAGCTTAAAGGAACCAAAGTATGCAAAATTCTTAATGAAAGAGTTCCACGGACTAAGCACTCAATAAATATGAGCTTCAATCCTCCTCCCTCTCCCATGTCATCTGCTTTTTCTCAGAATGGTATATAGTGGTGTGACCTTTCTAAGTCCCAATGTCCTCAACTACAAGACTCTACTATATATTCACTGCATAGGGTTTTGGTGGAGATCAAATGAGGTAGTCCTTGTAGGGTAACTAGCACAGCACCCAGCACAGAGCAGGTGAGTCATTTGTAGCTGTGATTACTTTAATACCTGTTGCCATGTTTCAGTCACTGTTACATTGACTGGGCTGACTAAAGGCATGGATACTAGGCACCTGATCAGCTTTCAGTCCTGTTGAATTTAAATAAAGGGTAAAATCTATATAGAGAGATAGCAACATTTAGATTTTATGGAATAATTTCAGTCTACTTATATTTAATGTCTATCATTTTCTCAACTCTTTTACTTCTTCTTTCCTTTTCTCAACATTCTTTTTTTTTTTTTTTTGATGTGGATGAGTTTTTACAGACATTATTGAATTTCTTACAATATTGCTGCTGGTTTTATGTTTTGGTTTTTTTTGGCCCCAAGGCATGTGAGATCTTAGCTCCCCCAACCAGGGATCAAACCTGGACCCCCTTGCATTGGAAGATGAAGTCTTAACCACTGGATCACCAGAGAAGTCCCTTTTCTCTCTTGACGATAACTGAAGTGTGCTCATCTTTGTGATTCAGTCTGAAGATAATCTGGGCCAGTGGTGAGCAATTGAAGTGACTGCCACTGTCCATGTGACCTGTTAGTTGCTAAGTTGGATGGACTGGTCCTTCTGGCCTTGGGCAGCATTTAACGCTGCTGAATCCTCCCTTCCCTGGACCTTAGGGACACAACTTCCCTTGTGCTTCCTGTTTTCTTCTTCTCAAATCCTTTAGGATCTCTTTCTTCTTTTGCCTGGCACTTGTGTTCCGAAGTTCCCCTGAATTTCATGTGCAATCACTTTTCCCCTTCGTGTCCCATTCTTTTTCTGAGTGATTGTCTTTCCGCCAATGATGACTTCATCTTTATCATATTGAGTTGAACTGAAATCTGTGTCTCTGACCTAAACTGTTTAGAAGTGTCCAGTGGTTGGTTTCATACCTGTATTTTTTTTTAAATGTGACTAATTCGAAGAGGAATTTATTTCTTTGAAAAATAAATGTAAACAGATGAATGGTAAACCTCCTCTTGGCAAGTCAAGCTCAATGTGTAGAGAATAGAGTCCATCACAATTTCCCCCAGACTAGCTCCAAATCCAACCCTAACCCTTAACCACAATGCAACTACCAGTGTAAAAATGATCAGTCCAGGCAGCACAGGAGAGTGAATAAATTAAGATTTTTGCCTTTTCTGAGTAAAATCTCTCTCACATTTTAAATGTCACCTTGTTTATGACGACTTCAAGTCCATCCATCATTTTCTTTTCTGTACAATCTGTGCCTTATTCTAGCATTTACTTTATCCCCTTACTATTTTCGTTTACGTTTCCTTTCTTCTAGACTAGGGGTCAAGAAACTTTTTGGGTAAAAAGCCAGAGAGTAAATATTTTAGGCTTTGTGGACCATATGGTCTCTGTTATAACTACTCAAATCTGCGGTTATAGTGTGAAATTGGCTTTAGACAAAACATCAACGAATGAGCATGGCTGTGTTCCAATAAAACTTTATTTACCTAAATCAGGCAGCAGGCTGGATTTGACCCATGAGCTGTGGTTTGCTGCCTGCTGTTCTAGACCGTAGATTTTTTTTTTTCTTTTAACAATTTTGATTTTTTAAAAACATTTATTTATTTTCGGCTGCTGCAGGTCTTAGTTGTGGCACGTGGGATCTTACTTTCCAGACCAGGGCTTGAACCTGCGTCCTTTCATTGGAAGGCAGATTCTTAACCACTGGACCACCAAGAAAGCCCTTGTAGATTTCTGAAGTGTTACTTTTACCTGCCAGATACTGTAAGAGGCCTGAGGATCCAAAGTCAAATAGGGTACAGTCCCTGACCTCAAAGAGACCGGCTGAAAACCAAGTCCACCTGCTCTGATGGAGGTGGGGATTAGTCTCCTGGGGCTGCCATAGCAAAGTACCATCAATTGGGCAACTTATTGTCTCACAGTCTTGGAGGCTGGTAGTCCAAAATCAAGGCATTGGCAGGGTTGGCTCCTTTGAGAGCTGTGAGGGAGAATCTGTTCCCTGCCTCTCTCCCTGCTTCTGGTGGTGTGCTGGCAATCTTCGGCAGTCCCTGTCTTCTTGGCGCATCACTTTAGCCCTCTGCCTTCATGTGACACCCTCCTCCCACCCCTTTCTTCACATAATCCTCCTTCTATGCAAGTCTGTCTCTGTGTTTAAATTTCCCTTTTTTATAAGGAAACCAGTCATATTGGATTAGAGCCCACCCTAAGGATCCCCCTTCAGCTTGATTACCTCTATAAAGACCCCTATTTCAAACAAGGTCATACATCCCGAGGCACTGAAAGTTAGGACTTTGGGGGAACACAGTTCAACCCAAAAGAAGGTAAATGTATTCGTGGTGTGCCTGAGGTGAGAGAGAGTTAACCTACTGAACAGTGGGAGAGAAGGAAAAGGAAGACACACAAACTCCCCACAACATTTGACCTGGAAGGATAACTAATATCTTGCTAGATTGAACAAAAAGGAAAGAGAAATCCAGGTTGAACAAATGCACAGGGGGAGGATTGTAAAGCATGTAGATTGAATAATTATCCTGGTATAGCTACAAAATGGTGAGCTTGGGGGAAGGAGCGCACACTGATGCTAGAAAGATAAGCTGGGGCAAGGCCAACTGTGTGAAGCCTTCAAAAGGTGTTTGCACAGTGTTTGTTGAGTGAATGAATCAATGAAGTTGACAGGAATGGCGATGACTCATTGGCAGCCATGAATTCCTTGGTGGTCAATGTCAAAGGTCCCCTCACTCTTCCAAGCACTCATTCGCATCTGAGTTGTTATCCTGAAGCTCTTCCTTTCACCAGCACTTGCTTGGGTTCATAGTTCCCTCATAATTTTTGTGCCTCTGTGTCCACTAGAAGAGTTCAAGGACAATATAACTGGAGGTCTAACACATAAGCAAATGTTTTCTGATGTAAATATGTCACACGTTTTCCTTTCACTAATAAAAGTGCCAACTGTTGTTGAATGTCTACTCAGTATCAAGCACTTTTCCAAGTTATCTTAGAAAGAATACACAGAAGAACTGTACAAAAAAGATCTTCACGACCCAGATAATCATGATGATGTGATCACTCACCTAGAGCCAGACATCCTGGAATGTGAAGTAACTGTGGAAAATTCTGAGAGAGAGGGGAATACCAGACCACCTGACCTGCCTCTTGAGAAACCTGTATGCAGGTCAGGAAGCAACAGTTAGAACTGGACATGGAACAACAGACTGGTTCCAAATAGGAAAGGGAGTACGTCAAGGCTATATATTGTCACCCTGTTTATTTAACTTCTATGCAGAGTACATCATGAGAAATGCTGGACTGGAAGAAACACAAGCTGGAATCAAGATTGCCGGGAGAAATATCAATAACCTCAGATATACAGATGGCACCACCCTTATGGCAGAAAGAGAAGAAGAACTAAAGAATCTCTTGATGAAAGTGAAAGAGGAGAGTTAAAAAGCTGACTTAAAGCTCAACATTCAGAAAACGAAGATCATGGCATCCAGTTCCATCACTTTATGGCAAGTAGATAGGGAAACAGTGTCAGACTTTATTTTTTTGGGCTCCAAAATCATTGCAGATGGTGATTGCAGCCATGAAATTAAAAGACACTTACTCCTTGGAAGGAAAGTTATGACCTATCTAGACAGCGTATTAAAAAGCAGAGACATTACTTCGTCAAGAAAGGTCTGTCTAGTCAAGGCTATGGTTTTTCCTGTGGTCATGTATGGATGTCAGAGTTGGACTGTAAAGAAAGCGGATTGCTGAAGAATTGATGCTTTTGAACTGTGGTGTTGGAGAAGACTCTTGAGAGTCCCTTGGGCTGCAAGGAGATTCAACCAGTCTATCCTAAAGGAGATCAGCCCTGGGTGTTCATTGGAAGGGGTGATGTTGAAGCTGAAACTCCAATACTTTGGCCACCTGATGTGAAGAGCTGACTCATTTGAAAAGACCCTTATGCTGGGAGGGATTGAGGGCAGGAGGATAAGGGGATGACGGAGGATGAGATTGTTGGATGGCATCACCAACTCAATGGACATAGGTTTGGGTGAACTCTGGCAGTTGGTGATGGACAGTGAAGCCTGGCGTGCTGTGGTTAATGGGGTCTCAAAGAGTCAGACACAACTGAGCGACTGAACTGAACTGAAGTTATCTTATATATTAACTCACTTAAACTGCATTTTATCTCCATGAGATGCTATCATTTAAGATATGAAGTAATTGAGGCTCAGAGGGATGAACTGGCATAATGTAGTCTAGTTGGTAAATAACTGACCTTTAACCACGAGGCAACGCTGTCTCCCTTTCCCACACATTTTCCATCCTCTCTCTTGCTGTGCTTGTTTCTCCATGGTCCATCTTGGATACAAAACCTGTTACTGTGTGTCTCTACCCACTAACTGTTAATATTTGACTTTCTGATTCTTCTTTGATTCCCCATTCCTCTTCTCCTCCATTGGTTGTGGTTGTGTTGTGTTAGTTGCTCAGTCATGTCTGACCCTTTGCGACCCCATGGGCTGTAGCCCACCAGGCTCCTCTGTCCATGGGATTTCCTAGCCAAGAATACTGGAGTGGGTTGCCATTCCCTTCTCCATGGGGTCTTACCGACCCAGGAATTGAACCCAGGTTTCTTGTATTGTAGATAGATTCTCTACCATCTATCAGGGAAGCCCCTTCTCCTCCCGTTTTTCATGCTTTCCCCCTCTCTTTTGGGGACCATGCCTTGGTCTCTCTTTTACTCTTGCTACATTGATTTACTATTTACTATGGCTTTCCTATTTTGGGTATCAGCCATAGATTGTTATTTTAAAGGACTCTTTCTTTTTTCTTTTCCTCAGTGGTAACCAAATGCTTACCAGCTGTATATAAAAATGTAGCCCCTGCAGATCTGATAGCTAACCTACTCCCTGTTTAGGAGGGGCCGTAGGAGTGGCTGGAGGGATACAGCAGGTTACATGTTCAAGTATAAAAATACGAAATGTTGTTGGAGCCATGTAAATTCCATTAAAGAGGATTATAGTGATGCTGAGAATAACAAACTTTGAGAACAGCACCGTATCTTGCGCTGGTAGCATAATTTTCTGGATTACTGTTATTCTGACATTATCCACATCTGACTCTACTTGCACATATTGTTCAGTAGTGAAGCTTGAGCATATTTTCCTAAATTTACCCTTTCTGATTCTATCACAGGAATAACTTTAGAGAGAGCTTGCAGCTGATCCTCCAACAGTGGCTGGCTAGAATAAAGGCCGTGAACTTTGTTCTGAGGCGAGCTTTGGAATTTTAGGCAAGTCAGTCTTGAGAGGAGTTCTGGGATGATGGTGGGCGGGAGGAGGGGTGGACAATGGGACCATTTTCAACATCATTACACTGGATGAAGTTAGACTTTCCCTCTAAAGCGTCCTTGAGGTGCCCCAGCACTCTTTTCTGGTAACTTTCTTGGATAGAAAATAAACAGAGGACTTCTGGCTCCTGACCACCACAGCACCTAGAGAAAGCAGCTTTTTAGAACTTGCGAGCTAGCAGCTTATGTGTGTCTGAGTGTGCGTGTTTGGCAGGAATTTTCTGGAGAGGCATGAAGCCCTACTTTAATTCCCATGGATGCTGCTTGTTCCTCAGAATGGAAAATGTTCTATTTTGGGCCACAAGAATATTTCTGAGGAAAAAAAAAATTAAACAAAGCATGGTAATAAGTTCATGTGTGTAGTCTTTCGAGTTTGAAGACATTTAATGCATCTTGACGGGGGTAGGGGGTGGGGGAAGAGCAGCTTCTTGAAAGCACTGGTCTCTGAGTGATAAGAAGAACTATTCAATTTGGATTCCTGGGTCCGGACGGGAGGGTTCTGGGTAGCAGCCTGGCTGCACGAGTGGGTCCTGTTTGAAGCTGTGAAGGCTATGGCTTGGCCTTTGCTTGTAGGCAGGCTGGCTGGTGCAGAGAAAAATGCCTTTTGTACCTGAAAAAGGAAAATACTGAAGAAAAAAAAAAAAAAAGGGCATTCTCCTCCCATCATAAATCTATCTTGGATCATAAGGTAACACTCCCCCTAAAATGAGGCAGCCCTGTTGGCACGCCTGCCTTAGTGATACGGTTGGCCCTGAGCCTTTTGGGGAAAGGACGTCCAGGGGCACGTTTCCAGCAGGGTCTGATCTCAAGGCAAATCCAAGGGGGCTAGCTCCATGGTGAACCAAATCTTTTTTGGCCCTTCCACCAGCAGATACCTGGTGGAAAAGGAAATAGCTTTTTGCTGCCATGACCTCGTTGGCTGCTGTTAGATATCCTTGATATGAAAAGTGAGACAGCGAAACCAGCACGTCATCCGTTAGCACATTGTAAGGAGGCTTGAAGGCTGTGTCTTCCCAGGAGCCCAGCCAGCACAGCCTAGGGGTCAGTAGAAGGATCTTGAAAGAGAAGGTGCCATTTTGCTGAAGTGGTTGGAGTGCCTGGCAAGAGTGATCACAGAATTTGTAAAATCCTGGTTTACCCTGGGAATGGATCAGAGCCTTTTGGCTCCCATTAAGAAAGACAGGCTTGTTTAGAGAGAGCTGTGTAATCTGATACCCTGAAGCAAACATGGGGTGGGGGAGTTTTGGGAGGCAGGCTGGGATTTTCTCTCCCCATCCTGCTGTTGAAATATTCTTGAATTCCAGTTGGTTCTTTCATCTGCTTTAAGCCTAACCTTTAGGTACAGATGCAGCCGTGTTTCTGGGTAACATTTAATTCTTGGTAGAAAGTGCTGTTCCCTTCCCAAGAAGAGATTTGATACCGACTGGAGTTAAGAAATGAAGTGCTGATGAGAAGACCTATTATTACAAGTTCCCGAAGCAAAATATTTCTGGGGAGTGCCATTCTTGAAAGCAGCCCTGAGTCGATATGACCCGTTGTGAGCTTGGGAGTTTTTCTTCTTGGATACAGTCTTGAAATACGTGCTCAATATTGAGGAACTTGCATTGCACTGGTTCAGAAATGTATACAGGTGATGCCGGGTAGGCACTCTTTCTTGGAGCCAGCTGGATTTCTCATGCCTTTAGGCTCATTTATTCTACATATAAGTACTGAGCACCTAGTACGTGCCAGGCACGAGGGCAAACACGAAAGACTCAGTCTCTCTGGTGTAGTATGTATGCTGTGGTGGGGGAGACAGACAGTATACATAAACATAGTCATATCCCAGGATGTGCTGTGAAAAGAAAGAACAGGATATTCGGAAAGAACGATGGGAGATATACTTTAGAAAGGGTCGGCAGGGGTGACGTTTCTGGGAGGGTGACATAAAGTTAACATCAAAAGAAGAAGCCAGTAATGGGTAGAAAGGAAGATGGGGATGAGATTTTTTTAGCAGAAGAAATGGCAAGTGCAAAGGTCCTGGGGTGAGAAAGCTAAGTATGTCTAAAGAGGCAAATAACATCTGAGATGAGTGAGCACAAAGCGAGTGAGGATGAGAAACGCCTAAGATGAATCTGCAGGGTTAGCCATTGGGCTGGATCACATAACACCTTTAGGTCAAGAAAATACTCCCCCTAAAATGAGGCAGCCCTGTTGGCACGCCTGCCTTAGTGATACGGTTGGCCCTGAGCCTTTTGGGGAAAGGACGTCCAGGGGCACGTTTCCAGCAGGGTCTGATCTCAAGGCAAATCCAAGGGGGCTAGCTCCATGGTGAACCAAATCTTTTTTGGCCCTTCCACCAGCAGATACCTGGTGGAAAAGGAAATAGCTTTTTGCTGCCATGACCTCGTTGGCTGCTGTTAGATATCCTTGATATGAAAAGTGAGACAGCGAAACCAGCACGTCATCCGTTAGCACATTGTAAGGAGGCTTGAAGGCTGTGTCTTCCCAGGAGCCCAGCCAGCACAGCCTAGGGGTCAGTAGAAGGATCTTGAAAGAGAAGGTGCCATTTTGCTGAAGTGGTTGGAGTGCCTGGCAAGAGTGATCACAGAATTTGTAAAATCCTGGTTTACCCTGGGAATGGATCAGAGCCTTTTGGCTCCCATTAAGAAAGACAGGCTTGTTTAGAGAGAGCTGTGTAATCTGATACCCTGAAGCAAACATGGGGTGGGGGAGTTTTGGGAGGCAGGCTGGGATTTTCTCTCCCCATCCTGCTGTTGAAATATTCTTGAATTCCAGTTGGTTCTTTCATCTGCTTTAAGCCTAACCTTTAGGTACAGATGCAGCCGTGTTTCTGGGTAACATTTAATTCTTGGTAGAAAGTGCTGTTCCCTTCCCAAGAAGAGATTTGATACCGACTGGAGTTAAGAAATGAAGTGCTGATGAGAAGACCTATTATTACAAGTTCCCGAAGCAAAATATTTCTGGGGAGTGCCATTCTTGAAAGCAGCCCTGAGTCGATATGACCCGTTGTGAGCTTGGGAGTTTTTCTTCTTGGATACAGTCTTGAAATACGTGCTCAATATTGAGGAACTTGCATTGCACTGGTTCAGAAATGTATACAGGTGATGCCGGGTAGGCACTCTTTCTTGGAGCCAGCTGGATTTCTCATGCCTTTAGGCTCATTTATTCTACATATAAGTACTGAGCACCTAGTACGTGCCAGGCACGAGGGCAAACACGAAAGACTCAGTCTCTCTGATGTAGTATGTATGCTGTGGTGGGGGAGACAGACAGTATACATAAACATAGTCATATCCCAGGATGTGCTGTGAAAAGAAAGAACAGGATATTCGGAAAGAACGATGGGAGATATACTTTAGAAAGGGTCGGCAGGGGTGACGTTTCTGGGAAGGTGACATAAAGTTAACATCAAAAGAAGAAGCCAGTAATGGGTAGAAAGGAAGATGGGGATGAGATTTTTTTAGCAGAAGAAATGGCAAGTGCAAAGGTCCTGGGGTGAGAAAGCTAAGTATGTCTAAAGAGGCAAATAACATCTGAGATGAGTGAGCACAAAGCGAGTGAGGATGAGAAACGCCTAAGATGAATCTGCAGGGTTAGCCATTGGGCTGGATCACATAACACCTTTAGGTCAAGAAAAGGAGTGTAAAATTTATTCTGAGTGTTGGAAAGCCACTGGGAAGCTTAAAGCAGGGAGGGGTGTGACTGTATCTTTCTGAGTTTTTTAAAAATATATTTATTTATTTATCTGGCTACACCTGATCTTAGTTGCAGCATATGTGATCTAGTTTCATGGCCAGGGATTGAACCTGGGCCCCCTGATCTGGAAGCGTGGAGTCTTAGCCACTGGACTGCCAGGAAAGTCACCTCTCTTACAGTTTTGAAAGAGCACCAGCTGCTGTGTGGAGGCTGGATGAGGATACAGGCAAGAGTCAAAAATGGGAGCTTCCAGAAGTTTCAGGGCGTTCCTAGCAGAGCCAGGGGCTTCCACCCCAGCGACATTCATACCGCCACCCCATGAAACTTGTCCTCTTGACCTTTTTGTTTTACACTGTCAGTCTGGTTTACACCCTGGGTTCAAAAATTATTTTCAAAAAGGTAAAATTTTGACTCTTGGGAAACATAAAAGGAACATAAGTCAAAGATTTTATTTAACTCATTGATTAATGAAGGGACCAGTGAGATACTATAGCCTGCTCAAAAACTGTCCAAGAAGCAAGGATACTTACAGGCAATTTAATAAAGAGATGTTAGGAGTAGGTTATTAAGTTAGATATAAACTGGTTAATGCTCCACAGGTCATTAATCTCCTGGGATTATCCACTGGATAGAAATTATTTGCATCTCCACCAGACAAAAATCTGTAAGATAACAAGTAAGTTCACAAAGTCAGGGATCTTTAGTCCACAGCAAATCGTGAGATGAACTGAGCTCATTCTCCTAGAAAAGGGGCATGGAAAAGATGTGCCACTCTCCTTTTTGGGGATCTTATTTCTATTTTTATGACACTATTTCTTAGAGCAGTGATCACTAAGCCTTTATTAAGATGTTTTCAGAAAACCTAGGGAGAGAGAGCAAAATGAATAAGGTATGAGTCAATTAAATGCAACCTACCTCTCCCAGAATGAGCTGGAAGTTAGCCATTTGTCAGATGTATATGGAGCTCTGACCATGGGTACGTAGAACCCTGTGTGGAGCTGTGGGAACACAGAGCTTCACACAGAACAGTTCCTGCCCTGTGGACCTCACAGTCTAGACAGGGCGACAGACACATAAATGGATACATTCCAATCCATTGCAATTAGGGCCAAGTAGGGACCTGGGGATTGTGTGGGCGCCAGAGAAGGGAGCAGCACCCTCACCCTGGGAGAGTCACGGGACTTCCCAGAGAAGGTGCATTTGAGCGGTGTCTCCATGGCTGGGAAAGAGTTGCCAGGTTGAGAAGTGGTGGGAACAGAGAAAGCCACTCAGGCAGGATGTCAACTACCCACTTGAGAAATGCACAGAAAGAGATGTGCCGGTTGGCATACTTAAACGTTTCTCCTCCATTCTCGCTGCTTGTGGCAGAATTCTAAGATTCTGTGGGGTGGGGTAGAAAAGGGAAGAAGAAGTGGAGTCTCCTGGGCAAGCTTGCAAAATTTTCTTTAAATATTAGGTCAAATTCTCTATAAAAACCCTATTTAAAACTTTTGGAAAGACTTTGAAGTCCCAGAGAAGCAGGAAGTTAATTAGAGTGGCTTTGATATCTTAGGGTATGTTTTAACAGCTGCTTAAGACAGTTTAAACAATAAGAACTTATGTGGTTTGGGATGTGTCTCTGATAGTCAGCTCTGGCCAGAGTGAAATATCATTGCATCTGAGAGCAAGAGCAGTTGGCTTTAATTTTAGAAAGAGTTCGAGCCAAAAAGTTCTCTAAAACCCAAGAGAGGAACTTCTAAAGAGGAAGACTGCTCTTAGAGAACGTGTTTAGGGGTAAAGGATGAATTGACTAGGGGACAAATGATCTTAACTTGGTTCTTGGAGCAGCACAGGGGTTGTCCATTCCTGAATACTTCTCTTAAGGTGGATTTAACCAAGGCTATTTGTTGGCACCTACCATTTGTAAAGGGGTCTCAATGGGGTGGATTAGCATCTCTAAGGAACACTTGAAAAACACAAAGGGAGTCCAAGTCATTTAAATTTTCTGGGGATTGTCACTGTGCTTCAATTAACACTTCATTTGTTCCCCTGTGGACACCTTCAGACTTCTTAATTATTTCCTTTCACCCTGACCCAGATGGAATCTTCTCCATGTTGAGGCGTCCTAGGACAGGCACTGGAGGAGCTGCCTGTGGATCAGATTTCCAGAGATTCTGGGAAGGCCTGCTCAGGAGGCCCTATGTGGGCAGCATGCCAGCTTGCTGCTGTAGCTGCTGGTGATGATGGGGCTGGTGGTGCTGCTGCTGCTGGTGGTGGTAATGCGATATTAGCTAACAGTTGGAGAATAGCACTTGTATGATAGGCACCCCACTAAGCATTTTACACCCATCCTCAGGTGGTGGGCATTTCACTCCCATTTTACAGATGAAGAAACTGAGGCTCAGAGGCTTCAGTAATTTGTCCATTCACCCATGCTCTAAGTCTTTGGCTTTCATAAAGTCCCCACCTCTTAGCAATTTGTACAACAGTGTATTGCATCTCTTTCCCCATGTGCAAAAATTGACTAAAAGACATAGAAATGTAGAGAGCTACTTTTGGTGTTGGGCCAACGGCTGCCTGACAGATGACTGTATCATCCCAGTCAAAAGACAAATTTATCTTCCAAAAATATTGCCTTGGACATGCTATCCCAATCTTCCAAGGACTTCCCACTCTCCACAGAATAAATACCAAATTTTTCTGCCTGGGCGATACATGCCAAGCCACTCTGCATCTCACTCTGGGTCAGCAGGGTTTGAGGGCTTGCTTGCTACTGTGGTTGGGGATTGTCTGTGAAGAATGTTGTTTCTTTAAAAAAAGTGCCACCACTACATCTTTCCTCGGATTCATTAATAACATGAAATGAAAAGAAGATTGCCGGAGATGGCATATTGACAGCACGTACACTCAGACCGAATGGTGTGGGAAAAGATTGGCATGGATCCTCGCACACAGATAACCTGATGGGTTTGCATGTTCATTTTCGGTGTCGCATCTGCATGCAGTACTTCGAAACAGTTAGCTCTGTGAGTGGGGTGCATTTGTAAAGGAGGAAATTTGCAAAAATGTCTGTGCACACTCAATAGCTTTCTGCAATAGTGAACTTTTCTTGATAAACTGTTTTCCTCAAACTGCTTAAATTTTTTTGCAATATGTACATATTTTCATGTCTATATGTATATATGTATACATATATATACATGCATTTTTTTTTTACCTCTATATACAAATACACAAGTGAGTGGGTAGGCTGCCTAAATCCCCTGGAGGAAAAGGTACAAATGGTGCCTAAAGAAAGTTCAGATAGAAAACATGAAGGGAGTAGTCTCTTTTCTTAAATAACAGGTATTCTCCATGCACAGGAGACGGCACGGCAAGGTGTTGTCATGTTGAACACGTATGCCACCAATAACAGGGAGGTACAAAAACGCGGGAGAAGAGGAGAATATCAGCTTCTCTTTTGTCCTGCACTCATTTGATTGTTCTCTGGGAGCCTTTTGTGCTCACTATATGTGGGATGGCCTTTGGGGTCTCCACCTTTGAATTTACAGCTCCTTTTCTCCTTCTTTGTGCCATCTATTGGGATAGATTTTTCTCCAGATCAGCTGCACAAATTGGGTGGAAATTTTTGTCTGAGTTTCACATGCTGTCTAGGGAGAATAAAGTTTGTTCTTCTGCTTTGGATTTAGGTTTCTTTATCTTTTTTTTTTTTTTTTAATCAGTTTTTGAATGCCACTAATAATCTGGATGAATGTTAAAGACAGTATGACCTCACTCCATCAAAAGCAGACTGAACTCTGTGCAGAGCAGTGAACACTATGGAGTTCACAGCTGATCCCAAGTCTCTTGCTTGAGAGCTCAAGCCAACCTGACTTGTTAGCAATCAGCTAGTGGGATGATGTGGGTAGGGGGCTGCCTCTGCTGTTTCCAGGAGCTGAAAAGAATAGACTCTTGAGCACATAAGAGGATATTCCATCTTTCCCACTTCAACCATCTTGTTTAAGAATTCTAATGTTTCCAAATTTTCAATAGATAGATATTAATCTTCAAGATTCAGGGATGAGAAGCCAGAGCTCCCAGGAATTCTTAGGAATTCCCCAACTCCTAAGTTAGTCTTAAAATATGAACATTTTTCATATTCTTTGTTGTTTTGTTTAGTCACTAAGTTATGTCTGACTCTTTTGCGACCCATGGACCGCAGCATGCCAGGATCCTCTGTCCATGGAATTTCCCAGGCAAGAATACTGGAGTGGGTTGCCATTCCCTTCTGCAGAGGATATTCCTGACCCAGGGCCTGAACCCATATCTCCTGCATAGCACACAGATTCTTTACCTCTGAGCCACCTGGAAGCCCTTTATATTCTTTACTTCCTATCATAGATATCTAGGAAAATGTATTTAATAAATAAGAAGCATAACGTTTAGCCATATTTTCAAGGAACTATAGCCTATAGCAAATATTCAAATGCTTGAAAATGCTGGCAGATATTATTGGGTTCAGTTCAGTTCAATTGCTCAGTCATGTCCAACTCTGCAACCCCATGCATTACGGCACACCAGGCTTCCCTGTCCATCACTAACTCCCAGAGTTTGCTCAAACTCAAGTCCATCGAGTCAGTGATACCATCCAACCATCTCATCCTGTGTCGTCCCCTTCTCCATCTGCCTTTACTCTTTCTCAGCATTAGGGTCTTTTCCAATGAGTTGGTTCTTCGCATCAGGTGGCCAAAGTATTGGAATTCCAGCTTCAGCATCAGTTCTTCCAATGAATATTCAGAATTGATTTCCTTTAGGATTGACTGGTTTGGTCTCTGTGCTGTCCAAGGGACTCTCAAGGATCTTCTCCAACACCATGGTTCAAAAGCATCAATTCTTCGGCACTCAGGTTCCTTATGGTTCAGCTCTCACATCCATACATGATTACTGGAAAAACCATATTGACTAGATGGACCTTTGTTAGCAAAGTCATGTTTCTGCTTTTTAATACTCTGTCTAGGTTGGTCATAGCTTTTCTTCCAAGGAGCAAACGTCTTTTAATTTCATGGCTGCAGTCAGAATCTGCAGTGGTTTAGAGACCAAGAAAATAAAGCAAGATGACAGAGGTCTCCTGCAAGAACTCCAGAATTGCAACTTGCTGCTGAACACCCATCAACAGGAGAATGTTGGATCCCACCAAAAAAAGATATACCATATCCAAAAGCAAAGGAGAAGCCCCAACAAGATGGTAGGAGGGGCAAAATCATGTTTAGAATCAAACCCCACACCCGCCAGAGATGCTTGGAGGGCTCAAACAAAACCTTGGGTGTACCAGGACCCAGAAGCCCCACAGAGACTGAGCCAGACCTGCCTTTGGGTGTTTGAATGTCTCCTGTGGAGGCACGCATCAGCAGCAGCCCGCCGTGGGGACAGGAGCTCTGGCTGAAGCAGACCTGAGACAAACAGTGTGTGGCAAAAGCCCTCTTGGAGGGGGTCATCATTAGCCCCACCATAAAGCTGCCAAGTACAAACTGCAGAACAATTACTGGGTAGTATTTGAATAATGAATGGGCTTCCCAGGTGGCCCAGTGGTAAAGAATCAGCCTGCAATGCAGGAGACACAAGAGAGTTTGATCCCTGGGTCAGTAAGATGCTCATGGAGGAGGGCATGGCAACCCACTCCAGTGTTCTTGCCTAGAGAATCCCCTGGACAGAGGAGCCTGGTGGGCTACAGTCCATGGGGTCACCAAGAGTTGGATATGACTGAAGTGACTAAGCACGTACACACGTTTGAATAATGTCACTGGAATCTCCCAGCAAGTTTAATAATACAAGAGAATTTCATGTTGAAACTGCCAATTTAAGGACTTATTTTACTTGTGAAACTTTTTATTCTTTGGCATACTAACAGAATTTTAATACCATATATATGCATATAAGTTTATTAGTATTATTGCCCCCCTCCCCAAAGTAACTCACCATTGACAGCTAACAAGACCTTGAACACACACTTATAACAGGGCAATAGCTACAAAGAAAGACCAACTGTTGGGACATTCTCCCTCCAACATGAAACTGCTCCCTCCAGTTTCCTGAAATGTTAGCCTTAACCTTTGGCTGCACCTGTCAGCTGTTCTGCTCGGACTTTCCATTTGATGTCAGTGGATTCCCTCAAACCATTAACGTCTCTTAGAAAATGAACTTATGATTACCAGGGGGGAGGGTAGAGGGAAAGATATAAAGTTTGAGATGGACATTTACACACTTGTCTATCTATCATGTACACGTTATCAATCATTGTTAGATAACTAACAATGATCTACTGATATACCTACCTGTATATTACAGAGAATTCTGCTCAATATTATGAGATGGGAGGGGAGTTTGGTGGAGAACGGATACATGTGTATGTATGGCTGAGTCCCTTTGTTGTCCTCCTGAAACTATTACAAAATTGTTAATTGGCTATACTCCAATATAAAATTAAAAAAAAAAAAATCCAGTAAGGCCTCTTAATTCATTGCGAGGTTTTAGTTTTCTCAATCTAATTATAACATTTTCCCCATTTTCTCAATTTCTTGATCAACTCTTTTCGGGATTTGGAATTCAGAAAAAAACAGAGGAAGGAATTAGTATTATTAGTATTATTGCCCCCCTCCCGAAAGTAACTCACCATTGACAGCTAACAGGACCTTGAACACACACTTATAACAAGGCAATAGCTACAGAGAAAGACCAACTGGCTGGATTGGGACAGTCTCCCTCCAACATGAAACTGCTCCCTCCAGTTCCTGGGAAGGAATTCCTTCATGGAAACACCAAATATTTCCAATGTCAGTTTCTCTCTTCTGTCTGCTTCCATTTATATATGTCCAGTCTTGGAAAGGATCACTGTTTCTGGAAGTAATCTAGGACATCACCATTCTTCAAAATGGGGATCAAGGAACTGTCAGTTCTAAAAATCTCCAGTGGTTGATCTTGGATACCCACCACTGCCATTACTCAGTGATGTTCATGGGGTCTTCCTGCAGCAAAAATGTAAAAGCTGAACCACAACAGGCAGGGGAAATTCATAACCGGAATGGGTTGGTGTATAACATCCATGTGGGTCTTTGATGCAAATGGCTGTATTCAGGTCATGTTGAAAACCTTGATGTTGGTTAACTCATTTTCTCATGGGGTATGGAATAAAGATGTAATGAAGAGTAAAAGCGTCAGATCACCTGAGATGAAATCCTGGCCCCAACTTGTTGTGAGAGACTGAGCCGGTTGCCTAACTTCTCAAGACTTTAGTTTCTTGTCTGTATCAACCTCACAGATGTTTGGGTGTATAAAGATTTAATGAAATAATGCTTACAGTGGGTGTAAGGATGAAATGAGACAATGCATGTTACAGTGCCCTGGCACATGCTAACTATCAACTCAGAAGAACCTGTAGTTATACATTTTTTTCAGAAAAAAGTACATGGGGTTACTGAGAGTGCATTTTACCAGCACTTTGATTTATTATTCAGAGGTCTAGGTGCCTGCAGCAAGGTAACAAGCAGGGCTGGTTATAATTCAAGCCCCACGGTCTGTCTTGGCTCTGTACATTTCTCCGACGGTGTTGCTATGCTCAGGTTGAAGTCCTCAAACCAAGTCCAAAAAAAGGTGTCAGGAAAGGATCTTATGTTTGATAACTCTTTATCTTGACACATTAGCGGGTGTCCCCAACCTCTGGGCCATGGACTGGTACCTCCTGTCAGATCAGAGGAGACATTAGATTACAAATAAGGTGCACAATAAATGTAATGTGCTTGAACCATCCCCTCCTACCCCAGCCCATGGAAAAATTGTGTTTCATAAAACCGGTCCCTGGTGCTAAAATGGTTTGGGACTGCTGCAGTATAGGACTTCAAGGTGCAGTGTTGGACTTAAGCATCGTTATGAAGACAACAGCAGGGGATGGGCTGATGAAGTAAAAGTCTGGGCAACCTTGAAGCCAACTGCAGAGCAGTGCAGACCCGCACACTCAGGGCAGGTCACTGGGGTCTTCTGCTTATTCTTATCCTGTACATTTTAGGCTGTTGGTATGGGTTTTATAAGAGAAAAGGCCACTTGGGAAGAGTTTGTCTTTCTGAATTTATCTTAAAAGATAGATACAGGCCTCTCAGATATTGTCACAAAATCTGACATCAGAATTCTGCGAGTAGCTTTGTTACAGGGCAGTCAGTAAACAGTTTGCGCTGGAGTGTAGTAGAAGGTTCTAAGTTAACAGTGTTAATATAGAGACTTTAGCATATTTCAGTTTAAAAAGCACTTCATTTACTGCCTGAGTTACTTATTATCTCTCAGGTTCTGTTTCCTTCGTAGTAAAACGGGGATAATAATTGTACCCACCTCTTAGGTTATTTTGAGGATTATATAAAATACCTTAAAAGCTCTCAACACAGATCCTGGAACACAATAAACACTCAAGGAATATTAGCTCTTTAAAATTATTACAGTTGAGTCAAGGAGGTATATGAATGCTCCTTGATGTACTCAAATGTTGCATTCTTGAATGGATCAAAAGGAATTTTATTTAAAAAATATGGTAAAGCAGGAAGTGAGATATCCCTTGGGGACAAAGTTTTCTATTGTCCTGGCCTATGTTCGTTCATACACCGTTGTGTCCCGGATGTGGACAGCAGGAGGGGAGACTGAACGAGCAGTTGGGAGGATCGGAAGGACCCTTTGTGCAGGATGTGGATGAGTGGGCCCTAGGTGGTGGGACTCCCTCCCAGCAGCCCCAGAAGCTGCCGGTTGGGCGATCTTCTTTTCCCAACAGTTCTTTAACTTATTCCAGTCCTGGTTTAGTTAAGGTTTTCGGAAGAGACACTTGAGTAGTTATTTACAAATAAAGTTTTTAAACAGACCCCAATTCATCACTTGCAGTGCCTTGTTAGCAGTCTTTGCAAAGACACAGTTTATCAGCAGTTGATCAAATAAATCCCAGTGAGGAGACTTCAGGGGATGCAGACATTGGCTTTCTCAAGGGCAAGATGGAGCATTCTTCTTCAAGGATGTTCTGACCAGATTCTGGAAGAGATGGAGAGTCCCCAAAGACCTCATTTTCTGATCCATTCTCACATTTTTGATCCACTAGCTTTTAAAATGAAATCAAAAAGGATGTGACATTGGAAGCTTCCAGAGCCTTTTTCTCAGATTACATCATGGATACTGCTGAGCTGTTTCCACCACTCTTGAAGAACATGCAATCAGCACTGTCTGGCTGTAAACAACTCTAAGGATGTCTTCACAGATCATAATGGACCCCCACCCCCCGAGAGAGGGGTGGATTCCCAGCACCCATGCATATGGTGTAGGGCTTTCCTGGTGGCTCAGACAGTAAAGAATCTGCCTGCAGTCCAGGAGACCTGGATTTGATCCCTCAGTCAGGAAGATCCCCTGGAGAAGGGAATGGCAATCCACTCCAGTATTCTTGCCTGGAGAATCCAGTGGACAGAAGAGTCTGGTGGGCTACAGTCCGTGGAATTGCAAAGAGTTGGACACGACTAGCAACTAACACACATACACAAACACACACACACAAACACACACATACACACATGTATATTATGTGACCTCCCCCTTCCTGGAATGATTTCCTTTCTTTCTCTTTGGCTGTGCAGGATGTGCAATCTTAGTTCCCCCACAAGGGATTGAACCCAAGCTCCTGCATTGGCAGTGCGAAGTCTTAACCACTAGACTGCCAGGAAAGTCCATCTGGAATGATTTCTGATTTGGCGCTTGCATAAGAATAGTAAAGATCATAATAATAATAGCAGCTATTTTGAGTGCCTTCTCGGTGTCAGGCACATCACTAGATACATAACATTATTTCCTTTAAACCTCAAAACCAGTTAGGTCTCAATATCTTTAGTTCACAGATGAGGATAGCAGCTTGGAGAAGATTATTCACTTGCTGCTAAAAATTGATGGAATTGAGATTGCAACCTTAGGCTGTTTGACTCCAGGGCCTTTCCTTTTAACTGCTAAGCAGCAGCTTAAATGGATGTGACCAGAGCATCAACTTGTTTTTGAGAATCGAACTACATATAGGGGTGTAGGCCAGGTGACCCTCTTCTTGACACCAGCCCTGCCCTGATAGCTTATGCTGATTATAAATCTCTCTTGGTTCTCTTTCTAAGACAGATATTATACCCTTGTTTTCGCCTCCTGTATGCAACACTGGCAGGTCTTGCCTTGAGTTTATGATAGATGCTTTTGGTTGGCTTTATAACCTTGTCATTACTGGTTGAGAATTGACCCTAGAATCAGATTGAAACCGCTTGCCTACTACATTCTAGGTCCATAACCCTAGGAAATGGCTTAATTTCTCTCAGCTCTTGCATCTATAAAGTGGGGATAGTAATGGCATCTAACTCATAAGACTATCCTGAAAATGAAGTGAGACACAGTGCTTTGGAGTGCAAATGGTTCATAGACTTATGGTTGCCAAAGGAAAGAGGGGTGGGGGATAGATTGAGAGTTTGGGATTAGCAGATGCAAACTGTTATGTATAGAATGCATAAACAACAAGGTCCTATTGCATAGCACAGGAAACTATATTCAATATCCTGTGACAAACAATAATGGAAAAGAATATGAAAAAGAAAGTATTTATATGCACAGTTGAATCACTTTGCTATACAGCAGAAATTAACACAACATTGTAAATCAACTAGACTTTAATAAAATAAATTTAAAAACCTTTATCAAATAAAAAACAAAGAAAGCAAATGGCTCACATTAGCTACTTGATAGAATTATTCAAACTTAGGAGCATTTACGGAGTATTAATTATAGCTAACAAAATGCTACAAGATTACACATGGCCCATCACGATCTCTCATTCCCTGACTTTGGTTTGATTTTTAAGTAAATATTTATTTCATGTTTACCATATGCACAGGCTGTACTGAGGGTCATGGACTCAGAGAAGAATAAAGCATTGCTGTGGCTGCCTTCAGGAAATGGATGGTGTGGTGGGGTAAGCAGACTGTAAACAGATACCTGCAACTTCATGTGCTGAGAATACAGGATTCACTAGGAGCCTAGCAGAGAGGAGTGTGTATTAACCTGGCTCTACAGGAAAAGCAAGAATTAGTTACATGCAAAGAGAAGGATTTATGCAGAGGGAACATGTAAAAAGACAGAAAGGTGGGAAATGACAATATGGATGATTTTTGCTATTAGAATAAACATTTTAGGCTAGGAAATGAGGCTAGAGACCAACGTGAAGGCATGGACTTTATATTCTGTAGGTCATGGAGAAGCCATTTAATGGGGAAATTGCTACTGTGGAGGGTGGGTTTAAGAGGAATAGGAAAGAGGTCAGGGTTGGAGCAAGGGAATTAGGAGGCTATTAAGAGACAAATGGCTCAGATTAAAGCAGTAGGATGGAAAGGAAGGGAGGAATTAAAGACATATCCAGGAGGTGAGATTGCAGGACCCACAATTAGATGGTGATGGAGGGTGGGAGGGAAAAGAGTCTTGGGTAATTGCCCTTCGCTGTGGTAAATCTCTAGTGAATGGACCCCCTCTGCTGGGAGTTCTCATTTTAGAGGATAATTCTTATCCCGTGCTTTCAGAAGGATCAATTAGACAATTGTATATGCTTCTGATGTCTAGAAGAGAAACTACCTGAGGAATCGAAGAGCCGGTTCTAAACAATCAACTTAAAAAAGTCAGCAGAGAGATCGTAGCACTCTCTGCCCATCAGACCCTCAGTCTGTAAAAGCAGGGTCTGCTTTATTGGATTGACCCGAGGATTAAATGAGTCAAAGTTTTAATATCAGTGGCTGCCATTAAGCCGGCACTCAAACTATGAGTTGTGGTTAATATTGTTGTTGTGACAGTGATTCATTTAACAACACAGCCCCGTGAGTCTCACTACCTAGGTTCACTACCCAAGTTCTGTGCAAAATTGATAAAAGAATTACTTAACTTCACTAAGTCTCAGTCTCTATTGTGGGGGCAATAATAGACAATAAAAAAGTGCCTATCTCATACGCCTGTTTGCAAACTGAATGATGATCTGTATCCTTGACATATAACATGGGTCCTGGCATATAGAAAGAAGTCAGGAAATATCTTTGGAAGGAATGATGCTGAAGCTGAAACTCCAGTACTTTGGCCACCTCATGAGAAGAGTTGACTCATTGGAAAAGACTGTGAGGCTGGGAGGGATTGGGGGCAGGAGGAGAAGGGGACGACCGAGGATGAGACGGCTGGATGGCATCACGGACTCAATGGACGTGAGTCTGAGTGAACTCCGGGAGATGGTAATGAACAGGGAGGCCTGGCGTGCTGCGATTCATGGGGTCGCAAAGAGTCGGACACGACTGAGCGACTGAACTGAACTGAACTGAACGGTTTATTTCTTGGTATGTGTTAGGCATTTCTGTGTTTTCGTTTTCCATGTATCCAGTACAGTGGATAGGTGACATGATCCCTATCGTATAGATGAGGCAATTGACACATGGGGAGGTTAAATACTTTGTCCAAATTCATTTACTGCTGTAGCTGAGCTGGTATATGCTATTCCATTAGGACACCTTGATACTTGGAGAATCTTTAGGAAGTTCCTTGAGGCCCATAGCAAAAGGAGATTTAAGTTGCACTCAGTTTTCACCTGTGTTGATTTCTACCAGAAGGGAACTAGAATCATCATGAAAAGTTAGAGCTGGAAGTAACTTAATTATCTAGAAAAGTGAATTGCAACCTTGAATTAGTCCCCCCTCTCTCATGTTAAAAGTAAAACAAAATAAACAGTGTGTGCCTAGTCACTCAGTTGTGCCTGACTCTTTGCAACCCCACAGACTATAGCCCGCCAGGCTCCTCTGTTCATGGGGATTATCCAGGCAACAATACTGGAGTGGGTTGCCGTGCTCTCCTCTAGGGGATCTTCCCAACCCAGGGATCAAACCCAGGTCTCCCGCATTGCAAGCAGACTCTTTACCATCTGAGCTACCAGGGAAGCCTGATACAACAACAACAAAAATCCAACATATAAAACTTACACCAAAATCCAATACGAGAAATAGGTAATTGTGGATTTCTGCTGCTGGAAGGAGAGGTAGAGGAGCTCAAATCTTTGTTCCCACCTTTTCTAAAGAGCCCCACAAAGCTCCAAGAAACACACTTTGAAAACCACTGAGTAGCTAATGTGAGAGCCAGAAAACTTCTTTGACTGATGAAGAAACCAAAGATATGGGATAAAGTGACTTTTCAACGTCAGGCACCAGGACTCACTGAATCCAAAGTTAGCAGTTCCTTCTGTGATTGTTTCAGCTGCAACACCCCCAGAGCCAATCCAAAGTCACAGCAACAAATCTCTCAGAGAAATCAAAGATAAGAAAAGCCCACAAGCTTGGCATTACCCCACGGCTGGTATACAAATTGCCTCTATGCTTTTAACCAACTTAATATTTTAGAATTATTGTTTTCTGATTATGAAAGCAATGCATGTTTATTATAGAAAATTTGGAAAGCACAGAAAATTATAAAAGTGAAATGAAGCATTCATATAGGCTTTCACCAACAAAGAAGTTATGGGGAGACTCTATCATGGTTCTGCAGAGTATATTGGGGGAGGGGATAGTGGCCTTCTAGGGGATCTTCCCAACCCAGGGATCAAACCCAGGTCTCCCGCATTGCAAGCAGACTCTTTACCATCTGAGCTACCAGGGAAGCCTGATACAACAACAACAAAAATCCAACATATAAAACTTACACCAAAATCCAATACGAGAAATAGGTAATTGTGGATTTCTGCTGCTGGAAGGAGAGGTAGAGGAGCTCAAATCTTTGTTCCCACCTTTTCTAAAGAGCCCCACAAAGCTCCAAGAAACACACTTTGAAAACCACTGAGTAGCTAATGTGAGAGCCAGAAAACTTCTTTGACTGATGAAGAAACCAAAGATATGGGATAAAGTGACTTTTCAACGTCAGGCACCAGGACTCACTGAATCCAAAGTTAGCAGTTCCTTCTGTGATTGTTTCAGCTGCAACACCCCCAGAGCCAATCCAAAGTCACAGCAACAAATCTCTCAGAGAAATCAAAGATAAGAAAAGCCCACAAGCTTGGCATTACCCCACGGCTGGTATACAAATTGCCTCTATGCTTTTAACCAACTTAATATTTTAGAATTATTGTTTTCTGATTATGAAAGCAATACATGTTTATTATAGAAAATTTGGAAAGCACAGAAAATTATAAAAGTGAAATGAAACATTCATATAGGCTTTCACCAACAAAGAAGTTATGGGGAGATTCTATCATGGTTCTGCAGAGTATGCTGGGGGAGGGGACAGTGGCTGGGGGGACATGCAAGTTAAATATTATTTATACATTACTAAATTTTTTATAAATTACTAAATTTCTAACTGATTCAGTTTGGATGTAGGGGAAGCGTGAAAGGAGAATAAAGACAATTTTAATTATTTTGTTTTCCTGAACAACTATTTAAATGGAAAACTAGGTGAAGAATAGAATTTAATTGAGGGTGGTATTCATCGTATGTGTGTGTGTGAGAGAGAGAGAGTGGGAATGCAAGATTTCAGTTTTGATATGTTAAACTCGAGATATTGGTAAAACATCAATGTGGTTCTATTAAGCAAATAGTTGATTGTACAACCCAGTTGTTCAAAGAAGAGTCTGGGATAGAGATAGAAATCTGGCAGTTGGCAGTATAGAGATAGTACTTCAAGTCATGTAAGTGGCTGAGATTTCCCAGAGCAGGAAAGTATAAAGATGGAAGAGAAAAAGTCCATAGCTAAACCCAGAGCATTTCAACACTGAGAGGCAAGGAAGGCAAGACTTACTGTAAAATGACTGAGAAGGAATGGTCACTGGAAGGAACCAGGAGGGCAAAGCAGTGTCAACAAAGTGGGCTTGCAGGGCCCATCTCCCTTCTGCAAGGCACACTGGGGTCCCGTACCACCCATCTGGCACTTTGTACATGTTTCATTGGGATGCTGTTTCTCTTTGTGTGTGTAGGCTGCTTTCCTCTGTGATGAGATGAGATCTATGGTCTCCAGGGACTGAAGTCATGTCTGCCTCTGGAATTCCCCATACCAGGCCTGGCTCTTGACCTTGAGGGGATGCTCCAAAATGCTGTGCCCCCTGGAGTCAGGGAGAAAAACGAGGGGGTTGAGAGAAAGGAATCTAGTTTGAAAAAAATGAACATTTAGAAAGTTTGCTCAATCTTTCACTGAAAGCCTCCTTGAGCAACAGAATGAGATTCATACCAGAAGGAAGTTTTTTAAAGAGTAACATCAGAGCACAGGTTGGTTGTCAGTCCAGGACCTTGGAAAAGCCAGACAAGTTAAAGCAAAGACAGTGCAGAATCCAAGAATTCCACTGAAGCAGGGTTCAGATGGGGAGGGTAGCTTTGACTAGAAACAACAGTCTTTTATTGGAAGCTGAGTGAGAAAGGGCAGCGTGTTCTTAGAGCTGGGATGAGCTCATGGTGGATGCTGGGGTAAAACAAAGAGGAAGGAACCATGAAACCCTGGCTACACGCTGACCCACAGTGGTGGCATTGGTGGATTCTCAAGATTTCCTACAGTGGCGTTTGCCATGAAGTGCTGATGCCCTGCTTTAATAGAAGCCTAGGGTGTTGGAAGGGCTTCCCAGGTGGTACTAGTGGTAAGGAACCTGCCTGCCAATGCAGGAGACTTAAGAGACACAAGTTTTATCCCTGGGTCAGGAAGATCCCCTGGAGGAGGGCATGGCAACCTGCTGCAGTATTCTTGCTTGGAGAATGGACAGAGGAGTCTGGCGGACTATGGCCATAGGGTTGCAAAGAGTTGTGTATGACTGAAACAACTTAGCAGCAGCAGCAACAGGGTGTGGGAGAGGTGTAGCCCTGAGCTAGAAGGCCATACTCCTGGTCATTCATTCATATTTGATAGGCTATTACTATATGCCAGGTCCTAGTACTCTTGCCTGGAAAATCCCATTGACGGAGGGGCCTGGTGGGCTGCAGTCCATGGGGTCGCTAGGAGTCGGACACAACTGAACGACTTCACTTTCACTTTTCACTTTCATGCATTGGAGAAGGACATGGCAACCCACTCCAGTGTTCTTGCCTGGAGAATCCCAGGGATGGGGGAGCCTGGTGGGCTGCCGTCTATGGGGTTGCACAGAGTTGGACATGACTGAAGCGACTTAGCAGCAGAGATACAGTAGTATAAAGACAAAAACATACCTAATTTCATGAAACTCATATTCCAGTGGGGATGGTTTGTGTGTTTGTGAAAACAATAGAAACAATTAACAAGATAGCTTCATATTGAGATAAGCACTATGAAGGAAATCAGAAAATCATGACATGAAGGATATCAGACACGTTGATATGCTAGAGTTACCAGTATGATCCCTGGATAGCCAGCACGTCGCTGATAAGCAATGGTTTGTGTGTTTGTGAAAACAATAGAAACAATTAACAAGATAGCTTCATATTGAGATAAGCACTATGAAGGAAATCAGAAAATCATGACATGAAGGATATCAGACACGTTGATATGCTAGAGTTACCAGTATGATCCCTGGATAGCTAGCACGTCGCTGATAAGCTCATTAAAATGCAGAAGCTCAGGAAGCACCCCAGACCTATTGTATCTGAATCTGCATTTTAATAAAACCTCTCTCCTCAGTCTTTCTAGGATTTCTACACATGTTAATGTTTGAGAAGCACTGTGCTAGCATGTTTGCAAATGCTTGTTTAGGTTGAGTGGTTTTGGAAAGCTTCTCTGTGGGGGTGACATCGGAGCTGAGACCTAGGTAAAGAGAAGCCATCCATATAAGGATCTGTGGACAGAGCACTCTAGGCAGTGGGAAAGGGAAGTTCAAGGAGCTCGATGGTAATCAGCTTCTTATGTTCACAAACCAAAAAATCATGGACTTTGTCCTAGTCATGGACTCTTCTCTTCTTACCTTACCCAGTTGAAACCTTACTTCCTCTTGGAGGATTCCTTAACCTCCAAATACCCTTCCCATAGAATCCTATCCTACCCTATCCCAATCTTGTGTGAGAGAGGCCTGGTTATTTATCTCCCCAACATGCCTGCCATCTTGGTTCTGAACAGGTGCTGTGTAATTTTGTTTGCAGATTTTTAGAATGGAAACAAGAAACCCAGAAGATAGAAGAGGGAGGTTGTAAAAACTGTCAGACCACAGTTTTGCTTAGGGGCAAGGTCAGCAACTCTTGAAACCCTCTGGCCTTTGCTTGGAGAGGTGGACCCCACCTGAGAGTTTGTGCCACCAGTCCTTGTACATTGCCTTCCTCTTGACCCTCATTGCTCTGAGATCTGTGTTCAGACTCTCCCTAAATGTTTCCTTTGAGTCAGGGATCTAGGGCCCAACAGAGGGTATGAGCTATTAGAAAGGACATGCAATGAATAAACCACAAGGCAACGTGCTTGATGGCAATTACATAGTTGAGAAAATGTGACATTTGGCGTTCAGAGAGGGACTTGGCCCTAAATTCAGGAGGGATTTAGGAAGTTCCATTTGAGCTGGCTCTTAAGAGAGGAAGAAGAGGTTTTTTTCAAGTTTAAAGAGGTAGTGGTCACTGGATGAGAGCGGTGGGGGAGGGGCAGTGATGGTGGGGGGGGAGGTTGGTTTTGAATGGAAATGGTGGTGAGTGATGGTGTTGGTGGTGAAAATGATGATGGTAGTAGTGGTTGAGGTGACTGTGGTAATGGTAGTGGTCATGGTTAGTACAGTATATTCTAGATGGAGACCACAGCAGGCCCGGGTTTGGACCTCATTAAGTTTCCAAACCTGGAGATGCTCACTTTGGTAGGGAGACTGAAGGTAAAATGGCTCAGCAGATGGGAGCCAGAGATGAGGGAGAGATCAAGACGGGTCCATGATGGACCCCTGTGTTAAAAGTTGAAGTCGATGACGGATTTGGTTGGTGGAAAGAAACCTGGAAGCGCTGTAGTGAAGGTGAGATCTCCTGTTATAACTGCCTCTCATTTTTATGATCATCTAAGCCAAGAGGAAAGCTTCAAAGGAGGCATAGAACATGCACAAATCCACTTCCCCTTAACCCCAGCATCCTAGAGAAGGAAGGAATGTCCCCTTTCAAGAAGAATGTTGGAATCACTTGAGAAAGTTGCTTAGGGATCTCATTCATATATTTGTGTTTATCTACTCAATCAGTCACTAATTTTTTACTTATTCAAAATACTTTTACCAAGTGCTTGCAGAGTTCAATGCCTAGGATTTGATGGTCCAAAACAACAGTAAGTTACCTCCCCAGCCCACCAGGAGATTGCAATCTAGTGGATACACAGGAGGTGGGGTTGTGGGGAACACACAAGGCTGAAAGTCAGAAGGCCTGTGTGCTGTCTCTGACTTTGCAGACCAGCACTTGTTCATTCACCACTTTCTTCCCATCCTAGGTTTATAGATTTCTGATGGAGAACACACAGATATGTAGAATAGCTCTTGCTCTAAGGAGCAAGAAGTTTACAACCCAGGGAATAAGCTTCCCCAGACTGCTTCCCTCTTCATCTGTATTATTTATGTGTCTGTGCATGGGTGAATGTGGAAGCGTTGACCCGATGATTTTGAAGGTCTTTACAAATTTAATATTTTATGTCACAAAGACCCAAGATTTATAGAGAGCACTTGGATTATAAATAAACCCAAGGTTTATGCTAACTTTGCTAGCTGCTCTAAAAATTAATTTCAGATGCTTCTGCTCACCCCTCACATACGGAGTCAGTAATCTAGGGTCCTTGTAAAAGGCTTATGATGGATTTGTGAGGGGCTGTTGGTGGGTGTTCAAACCCAAGTGCAGGTCATGGGACCGTGCAAGGGAATTTCGGGACCCTGGAGGGCGTGGCTGGGGACATAGTCATCTAATGAAAGACCCAGTTGTTCTCTCTTCATGCTGGGGAATGTGGTCTGAGTGACTGTGGGAACTTAAACTTTCTGTCCCTCTGTATAACCGAAATTTCAGCCCCCAAGTGTGTCCAAAGTGACATTCCTGATACAGCACATGTAGCCTGGCTCTCTCCTAATGTCTGTTTTTCTTACTCTCAGAAGAAGAAACGGCCTAAACAATCCTCACGGGCCAACAGTCGAAAAAAATATTTGTTTTGGTTTGCTGAGCACTTTCCCTATTAAAACGTGAACATTTTGAGGGGAAGGGAGATCCCAATTGTGTGGGTTTGGTTCATTTACGCCTAACAGATCAATTGTTTTGAAGGGAGACTTTATGTCCCAGAGGCTATAGAAAGCTTTAGTGCCCCTTTTCCTTTCAAACAGGAAGTTGCATTTTGCTAAAAGTAAACAAATGTGAACCCGGGAAGGTTTGTTTAGTTTCTGACGCTGACTTCAGAACCTGAGAATGGAGTCTGTGCTTGGCAAAAATGTCTTCTCTGAGATCCATCTGGGCCAAAATGTTCTCTGCTCGGGACCTGGCCTTTGCGCTCTGGTAAACATCCTCCTCTCACCAGCCCCCAGAAATTCACTGCCAAAGTCCCTTGGGAGCTTTGCTCACTTATCAAGGACATGCTAAAGCTGATGGCAACTTGGAAACCAGTTTTCAGTGGGACGTAGCTTTCTGAAGAGGGGCCACTTTCCGGAAATGGCCTGAAGTTTGGAAATCTCAGAGGATGTGAATGCAGTCAATATTCTAGGTGTTTACACCACGGGCTAGCCTTTCTGGGTGAAGAAGCTTCTGGAAGAGTGACTGTTTCCACTCAGCTAACACGGCAGTGCTAGGCCCTGGATGAAAAAGTGAAAGTGTTAGTCATTCAATCCTGTCTGACTCTTTGCGACACCATTGACTATAACCCGCCAGGCTCCTCTGTCCATGGAATTCTCCAGGCAAGAATACTGGAATGGGTAGCCATTCCCTTCTCCAGGGGATCTTCTCCACCCAGGGATCAAACCCAGGTCTCCTGTACTGCAAGCAGACTCTTTACCATCTGAGCCTCCAGGGAAGCCCATGTACAGGAGTGAGTTAATAAACTCTTCACATAAGCTCCAGGAGATCCTCCCCAGCCCACCAGGAGATTGCAATCTAGTGGATACACAGGAGGTGGGGTTGTGGGGAACACACAAGGCTGAAAGTCAGAAGGCCTGTGTGCTGTCTCTGACTTTGCAGACCAGCACTTGTTCATTCACCACTTTCTTCCCATCCTAGGTTTATAGATTTCTGATGGAGAACACACAGATATGTAGAATAGCTCTTGCTCTAAGGAGCAAGAAGTTTACAACCCAGGGAAGAAGCTTCCCCAGACTGCTTCCCTCTTCATCTGTATTATTTATGTGTCTGTGCATGGGTGAATGTGGAAGCGTTGACCCGATGATTTTGAAGGTCTTTACAAATTTAATATTTTATGTCACAAAGACCCAAGATTTATAGAGAGCACTTGGATTATAAATAAACCCAAGGTTTATGCTAACTTTGCTAGCTGCTCTAAAAATTAATTTCAGATGCTTCTGCTCACCCCTCACATACGGAGTCAGTAATCTAGGGTCCTTGTAAAAGGCTTATGATGGATTTGTGAGGGGCTGTTGGTGGGTGTTCAAACCCAAGTGCAGGTCATGGGACCGTGCAAGGGAATTTCGGGACCCTGGAGGGCGTGGCTGGGGACATAGTCATCTAATGAAAGACCCAGTTGTTCTCTCTTCATGCTGGGGAATGTGGTCTGAGTGACTGTGGGAACTTAAACTTTCTGTCCCTCTGTATAACCGAAATTTCAGCCCCCAAGTGTGTCCAAAGTGACATTCCTGATACAGCACATGTAGCCTGGCTCTCTCCTAATGTCTGTTTTTCTTACTCTCAGAAGAAGAAACGGCCTAAACAATCCTCACGGGCCAACAGTCGAAAAAAATATTTGTTTTGGTTTGCTGAGCACTTTCCCTATTAAAACGTGAACATTTTGAGGGGAAGGGAGATCCCAATTGTGTGGGTTTGGTTCATTTACGCCTAACAGATCAATTGTTTTGAAGGGAGACTTTATGTCCCAGAGGCTATAGAAAGCTTTAGTGCCCCTTTTCCTTTCAAACAGGAAGTTGCATTTTGCTAAAAGTAAACAAATGTGAACCCGGGAAGGTTTGTTTAGTTTCTGACGCTGACTTCAGAACCTGAGAATGGAGTCTGTGCTTGGCAAAAATGTCTTCTCTGAGATCCATCTGGGCCAAAATGTTCTCTGCTCGGGACCTGGCCTTTGCGCTCTGGTAAACATCCTCCTCTCACCAGCCCCCAGAAATTCACTGCCAAAGTCCCTTGGGAGCTTTGCTCACTTATCAAGGACATGCTAAAGCTGATGGCAACTTGGAAACCAGTTTTCAGTGGGACGTAGCTTTCTGAAGAGGGGCCACTTTCCGGAAATGGCCTGAAGTTTGGAAATCTCAGAGGATGTGAATGCAGTCAATATTCTAGGTGTTTACACCACGGGCTAGCCTTTCTGGGTGAAGAAGCTTCTGGAAGAGTGACTGTTTCCACTCAGCTAACACGGCAGTGCTAGGCCCTGGATGAAAAAGTGAAAGTGTTAGTCATTCAATCCTGTCTGACTCTTTGCGACACCATTGACTATAACCCGCCAGGCTCCTCTGTCCATGGAATTCTCCAGGCAAGAATACTGGAATGGGTAGCCATTCCCTTCTCCAGGGGATCTTCTCCACCCAGGGATCAAACCCAGGTCTCCTGTACTGCAAGCAGACTCTTTACCATCTGAGCCTCCAGGGAAGCCCATGTACAGGAGTGAGTTAATAAACTCTTCACATAAGCTCCAGGAGAAAGGCACTGTGATTATTTGCAGTTTACAGAAGAGAGAAGTAAGGCTTAGAAAAGGTAAGAGGAAACACAGTTAGTCAAATCAGGGAACCCTTGGGTCTTTCTGCCTTCTGGTTTGGAGATGTTAAATAGTTTATGATCAATATCTGAACTCCAGAAAGTTACAAAAGATTTTGGGGAGATCAACGTGATTCAGGTAAAGAGTCATGTGAGACAGTTTGCTATTGCAGACCAAAGAGCTGAGTAAGTGGCATTTAAAGTTTTTAATGAGTATGTTTGACATTGAACCTATCTTGTTCTGGGAGGGGTTTAAATCAGCTGATAAAAGCAAAGGCAATGTCAAAAATAGGGCAATAAGTTAGATAGTGAGTCTGTGATGATTCTCAGAGGAGGGGTATGGTTCACCCTCAAAAAATGAGTGGGAATTAGATAAGGAAGGAACCTTTCAAATTTGGGGACTCAGAATTGACTCTTTTTTAGGGGACTTAGAGTAGAAGCTACTTTATGAAAACATTTTTAGTGTACATGACGGCCTTCCTTGGGTTTTGATATACTCTCTGAACTCTTATATGTTTGAGAGATATTTTATCCACCTAAACATACAAAGAAACATTTGGTCTGTGAATTCATCTATCACTGAGGGGCAGTGGCAAAGCTAGATGACCAGAGATTCCCCCTCTCCCACCTCCCCATTCCACCAGGAACCAATTCTCTTACATCCTAATGGCGTCAGGGTTGTCAGGGCTCTGAAAATGGGTTATTTCTTAACTGTGTTTCTTTATGGTACTTTACAGACATCAGCATTAATGCTCACTACTGTTCTCAGATGCTAAGTCAGATCTGGCCCATTTCACAGCTGAGAAAACTGAGACTGAAACAGTAAGAACTTTGCCCAAGGTCATGCAAGTTCTTGATGGTGGAATCAGCTCATTGAAGGAAAAAACAGGTCTGATGCCAAAAAAGCCCATGTTCTTTGCATTATACCACATAGCCATCTTAGAACAGAACGAAGACTCCCCTGGTGGTTTTTAGCTAGTATTCTGGATTTGCTTAAAATCCTTATGAGATGTTAACAGCGTTAAGTCCTGTGGTGTATGGGACACCTGAGCACTCTGCATTTTCTTTTATTCAAGCTAATAGGGACACAGACCTCTGGCTTCCCTTGTAGAACCCCCCTTTTGAAGTATCTCTACTTTCTTCATTCAGAAGAACAGATCAGCATCCCTCATGCAAGGGCTGGCTCCATGCCCATCTCACTTTTGCAATGAGTTTAGCAACATCTGCTTTGCCCATTAAAGTGATTTTTCTCTTCCTGGCCCTGAGCCTGTGTGCTTGCTGCAATTGATTACCAGCAATTTCCTTCCCAAACCAGAGGGTTCAGTGAACTCTGAATTGAATTGTTGCTCATGGGTCTCCTTTGGACTAATGCATACAGCTTACGTGCAAAATGATCAAGCCACTTAGTTCCCGAATCTATAGGCTGACGATTCTGGTTTGACACAGGGGAGGACCTGATAAGTGACATTTCCCATTTTTGCACAAAGTGGCCTGAGGCTGTGGTCATCTCTGGGTTTCTCAATTTCAAACCTAAGGTCGGGAGGAGGGGTGAGGTCACCTTGCTCACAGCAAAGCTGTTGCTGTGTTCACACCCTCCTTTCTTCTTGTCCAGTTGCAGCACCAATGGCCCCGGAAGTAGCTGCTTGGGATGCTCACCCAAGAGACATCTGAGAAAAATTCTCTCTAGCTATAGAACCAAAGATAATGACCTTAGGACAAGATGCATCATCGTATCCTTCTGAAGGCAACTGCGGGTCCCTTTATACGATTCAGGCAGCTTTTCTCCATAAAGCAAAGCCCTGAAGGAAGCAGAGCTTGTGTATCTGCTCCACTGCTCCATTGTGTCTTGGGTCGTTAGATTCCTGATCATCCTTTAAGATGCATTCTGACTCACCCAACCTCATCACTTTTCATATGCTTTGGTTAACACCCACAATGTTTCATTGCGTTTATCTGCGTACCTAGAGCCCTTTTACAGGGCTGGGGCCCCATTCTTCAGTCACCCTATATTCCCAATAGCTAACACAGGGAGTTGCACACAGTAGGGCCTCAGTCAAAGGCTGAAGGGGGGTGATGAATGCTGCTTGCTTTGTGAGAAGTTTTTCAGTTGGTACTTTGCTCTGAGCTATTCCTGAAATGTCTCTCCTCCCCCACAGCTGTGGTGGCTTTACAGAAGGATGCTGAGGAATAGTTGGTTATTTAGAGAAGTGGAACTCAGGAGTCTTCTCCACCACATGCTGCTGCTGCTGCTAAGTCGCTTCAGTTGTGTCTGACTCTGTGCGACCCCATAGATGGCAGCCCATCAGGCTCCCCCGTCCCTGGGATTCTCCAGGCAAGAACACTGGAGTGGGTTGCCATTTCCTTCTCCAATGCATAGTCCTTGCAAAAATCAGAAGAACCTGTTCAGCTCAGTTCAGTCATTCAATAGTGTCCAACTCTTCTCGATCCCGTGGACTGCAGCATGCCAGGCCTCCCTGTCCATCACCAACTCCCGGAGCCCACCCAAACCCATGTCCATTGAGTCGGTGATGCCATCCAACCATCTCATCCTCTGTCATCCCATTCTCTTCCTGCCTTCAGTCTTTCCCAGCATCAGGGTCTTTTCCAATGAGTCAGTTCTTTGCATCAGGTGGCCAAAGTATTGAAGTTTCAGCTTCAACGTTAGTCCTGCCAATGAATATTCAGGACTGATTTCCTTTAGGATGGACTGGTTGGATCTCCTTGCTGTCCAAGGGACTCTCAAGAGTCTTCTTCCACACCATAGTTCAAAATCATCAATTCTTCAGTGCTCAGCTTGTTAACCCTTGCTAATCAGATCGCTGCTGTTTATTAGAGCAGTTAAAGCTAGACGTCTAAAATAAGGAAAAGGTAACATAAATGGCTGACCGTTACTTGAAATCATTGTCATTGGATTTTGTTTCTTTGAGAAGACATTCCCCATTTCTACCACAGGAAACCCACCTGCATCATCAAGCACTTCTGAAATGCTTGTTCCTATCTTATTCCTGTGGATCTCTTTAACAAATATCTTTGGCATCAAGATATTTTTGATGCCAAATTATCTAGAGGCTCTTTGTTTTTATTTCTAGAAGAGATCTCATTTATTTTATCACCATAATGAGAAGTATCAGAAAGAGCACAGTTTTTCAGAAAGTATGGCTTGGCTTGAAGCCCTGAGACCCATTCCTGGTAACCAAGGATATTCTGAGCTGAACGTCCAAAGCTTTGAAGGAATCCTAGGGTTCTCAGCTTCTAGAAAGATCTTTGGTCTTTATTAAACCCCTGCACATTGGCAGATGGCCCTGTAGACCTACTGAGGAAATGGACTACTGTACTTCAAGGGACACTTAGCTGTGCTGCATGTGAAGACAGGTTGTCAGGGAAAGGACATTTAGCATTTTGTTTCCTTTTTGTTTTCTGGCTTTGAGAGTCTAACCAAGGAATGGCTGGGAAAATGTTCCAGCTGCCTCCTCTTGCTCTTTGCAATCCACTTATCAGGTGCAGTTCAACCTAGTCCCCTCCCGGCTCCAGGCCCACAGCAGAGAGGGCGGGGCCTCAGCCCCCCACGCGGGCCGTGCTGAGTCATGCTCTTTCAGTTCTGCTGCCAGTCGCCCCACCAGCTGGGATGTAAAACACATTCTTCCCCTTCCAGAGTTTCTGGCTCAATTTGAACAAGACTTTTCTAGCAGAAATGGATCGTCTTAATCCAACTAATCAAGCCCTTGCTTAGTCCAGGGTTTGAGACTGAACAAATCCTTAGCGAGAGGAATGTGCTTCGATTTACCCGTTGCTAACTAAACCTCCTCGACAACCAGATCACCACATTTGCTGCCCAAATGGCAGTTCATTGTATGAATGCTTATCATGGGCCTGGCACTGTGTAAGCCCTTAACATGCTTGATGTGTTATCCTCATGTAGTTCCATGAAGTGGGGTTTATACTCCCAGTTTACAAATGAGGAAATGAAGGCCTGAGAGTTCAATTTTTTTAAGCAGCAAGTATTTGTTAAGAGTATTGGGCACTATGCTAAGTGCTGGGGATAGAGTGGTAAATGAAATAAACACAGCCCTTCCTTTAGGAAGTTTACATTTAGCTAGTAAGTGCAGCATAGCCAAGGCTGGGGTCTTCATTGGCCTGATTCGAAAGCTTGCCTTAAAACTTATGTACAACTCCTCACAGTCTAAGGCACCCCTTGGGGACCCTTTTGAAAACTCAGCCTGGCTACTGGGATGGTAGATCCTGAACTGAGTTTATCCTCCTAACATTACACCACCAGGAAGTGTAAGCTCACTTGGACAAGGATCATATCGGTCTTCTTCTGGGCACACAGTTGTCCTGGAATAAGTTAGCGTTGGATGAATGAGGATCAGCACTCACACTTTGGATTTTGGTTTTCTGCCTGAGAACAGTCCCCCTAGGCTCAGTGAAAGCACATTAAATCTTGTGTGTTATAACAGGTGACAGAGGAAGTCTTTGAGTCCTTTACGTGTAGTGGGTTTAATTCTTCTTTTCTGTAAATTTTCACACGCCCCCACACTTCCTGCTCTTTCCTAGGCCTGGAAGCGGAAGTATTGAAATACTGAGAGAAACTGTTCTTATGGTTTTTAGAGACCGGTCGAAACCAGGAAGGATGGGAAGTCGGAAGGCTGGCTCTCTCTGGGTTCTCTCTGTCCAGGAGACAAGCTGGGTCTTGGGCCCTTGACCACATTTCTATTCCTCCTGTGAGCTAGTTGGACTCAGCAAGATTAGTCAACAACTTGATCTTAGCTGCAGCTTCATTGTTCAATGACAGGTCTATTACCATTCTTTTGATTTCATTTTTTCATCCATAAGTGAAAGGAGAGGTCTTTAGCTGGAAACGATGCTGCTATTGACTTCTTGACTACAGGTTTATGAACACACTGACTTATTTATCCAACAAATGTTTACGATGTACCTCTTATATGTCCCCCATGAAAAGCCCTCATAGAACTTACCTTCCAATGGAATGTATATTGTTGTAAACAAAACAACCAAAATATGTATTATGTGAAAAGACAAAATGCTGTGGAGGAAACTAAATTAGAGGAGGGGATTGAGGAGTGTACGGTTGGGGGTCCTGCAGTGTCAAGTCAGGTTATTAGGGGGAAAAAGTAATGTTTGAATGAAGATCTGAAGCAGTTGAGGGAGAAAGCCACATGGCTATGGGAGAAGCAGATTCTAGAAAGAGAAAACAAGTGCAAATGTCCTGAGGCTGGAAGCTGCTTGGTGTGTCCCCCAAATAGCAAGGTGGCCAGTATGCCTGGAGCAAAGTTGGCAAGAAGAGTAGAAAGAGAGACAGTCAGAGTGGAAATGGGGTCAGATTGTGATGAAGACTTGGAGAACAGGGGAAGTCTTTAGGATGGCTTATGAGTAAGAAGAAGAGCCTCCAAAAGGTTTTGAACAGAGAAGGAACATGATCTGATAAAATGATGTTGAATTAGCTATTTTGCAGAAGCCCTGACACTTCCTACTGACTGGCCTGTGCATGAGTAGCAAGGAACAAAAGATTTGAGATTTGACTGAGCCTCCTGACCCTCTGTGACAAGGTATCTCCCCAGTTTTAGCTGAGGCCAAGGAGACTCAGAGGGTTTGAGTGGCATCCTCAGGCTGTTAGCCTCCTAGTAGTGGAGGAAGCAGGCCAGGCAGGCAGAAGCATTTCTGCATGTCCTATGGCTGCATCCTTCTGGAGGCTCTAGGGTTGAACTGGTGTCCTTGCCTTTTCCGATATCTGTAGGCTGCCCAAGTTCCTTCATCTCCAAAGCCAGCCACATCACATCTCCATGACCCTGTCTCTGTCCTCAGTCTCTCTCTCTCTGATCCCAATTGGGAAAAAGAAGTGGTTTTCCTCCATGGCTCAGAAGATAAAGAATCTGCCTGCAGTGCAGGAGATGTGGGTTCTATCCCTGGGTCAGGAAGCTCCCTTGGGGGAGGAAATAGCAACCCACTCCAGTATTCTTGCCTAGGAAATCCCATGGACAGAGGAGCCTGGCTAGCTACAGTTCATAGATTTGCAGAGTCAGACACAGCTGAGCACTGAGCAGCAGTCCACTTTAAAGGACTCAAGAGTAAGGTTGGGCCCACGTGGCTGATCCAAGATATTCTTCCCTACTCAGGGTCTGTAACTTTAATCGTATCTGCAAAAATTTGTTTCAAATATATATGTGTGTTATAAAACATATATAAATATTATATATATTGAAGTTGTAGGCCAAAGCAAACACCTGTAAGTGATATGCTGCTGCTGCTGCTGCTGCTAAGTCGCTTCAGTCGTGTCCGACTCTGTGCGACCCCATAGACGGCAGCCCACTGGGCTCCCCCATCCCTGGGATTCTCCAGGCAAGAATACTGGAGTGGGTTTCCATTTCCTTCTCCAATGCATGAAAGTGAAAAGTGAAAGCGAAGTCGCTCAGTCGTGTCCGACTCTCAGCGACCCCATGGACTACAGCCAACCAGGCTCCTCCGTCCATGGGATTTTCCAGGCAAGAGTACTGGGGTGGAGTGCCATTGCCTTCCCCTTGTAAGTGATATAATAGACAGATAAATGCCTTTGGGGACCACATTAGCATCAAGAGAGAAGGGTGTTCAGGAGAAAAGACAAGGGGTGGTGGTGAAAAGAAAAGTAGAACAAGAAGATGATCCTTATTTTGGAAAAGAAAAATAGGTGGTTTGCTATCTGCACATTCACACATGCAAATCTAAGCACAGCAAAAAGTCAAGATTAAACAGATGAGATGGGAATGGTTCATTATATGTAGTATATGTATTATTTATAGAACATGTTTTATATTATATATATATATATATTCATATATTTATACATACATAATGTGTTCAGTTCAGTTCAGTCGCTCAGTCGTGTCCGACTCTTTGCGACCCCATGAATCACAGCACGCCAGGCCTCCCTGTTCATCACCATCTCTNCCAACTTTTTCACTCTCCTCTTTCACTTTCATCAAGAAGCTTTTTAGTTTCTCTTCACTTTCTGCCATAAGGGTGGTGCCATCTGCATATATGAGGTTATTGATATTTCTCCTGGCAATCTTGATTCCAGCTTGTGCTTCTTCCAGCCCAGCGTTTCTCATGATGTACTCTGCATAGAAGTTAAACAAGCAGGGTGACAATATACAGCCTTGACATACTCCTTTTCCTATTTGGAACCAGTCTGTTTTTCCATGTCCAGTTCTAACTGTTGCTTCCTGACCTGCATACAGGTTTCTCAAGAGGCACTTCATGACAAATAGATGGCGAAACAGTGGCAACAGTGAGAGTCTTTAATTTTGGGGCTCCAAAATCACTGCAGATGGTGATTGCAGCCATGAAATTAAAAGACACTTGCTTCGTGGAAGAAAAGTCATGACCAATCTAGACAGCATATTAAAAAGCAGAGACATTACTTTGTCAACAAACGTTGGTCTAGTCAAAGCTTTGTTTTTTCCAGTAGTCATGTATGGTTGTGAGAGTTAGACTATAAAGAGTTTAGCACCAAAGACTTGACGCTTTTGAACTGTGGTGTTGGAGAAGACTCCTGAGAGTCCCTTGATGGCAAGGAGTTCCAACCAGTCCGTCCTAAAGGAAATCAGTTCTGAATATTCATTGGAAGGACTGATGCTGAGGCTGAAACTCAATAGTTTTCCCACCTGATGCAAAGAACTTACTCATTGCAAAAGACCCTGATGCTGGGAAAGATTGCAGGCAGGAGGAGAAGGGGATGACAGAGGATGAGATGGCTGGATGGCATCACCAACTCAATGGACGTGAGTTTGAGTAAACTCTGTGAGTTGGTAATGGACAGGGAAGTCTGGCATGCTGCAGTCCCTGGGGTTTCAAAGAGTTGGACATGACTGAGCAACTGAACTGAACATCTCATCCTCTGCCCAGTTTGTATTCAACATCTCAGTTAAATAGAAGGGACTTATCATCCTGATACACTTCCCAGTCTTCATACCATTGCTCAAGTGTTTCTCCTTCTCTGGAATGTCTCCCCTATCCACCACCCTCTATTTTTTGGGTCACTGAAATCCTACCCATCTTTCCAGGCTTATCTCAAATCTCCATGAAGTCTTTCTTGACCTTGTCCAACAGGCGTGACTTATCCATCCTTTGAGTACCTCCTATGGGGACTTTGTACCTCCTCTTTGGAGCTTATCCCATTTTACAGTTATTTGTGCACTCGTCTTTTCTTTCCTAATATATTACACTCTTTTTAGGCCAGGGACTAGGTCTAACTCTTTGTCAGCTTTCCATGGCATCAGCACATATGTAATGCCTTCTGAATGACAGCTAAGCTGTCTGCAAGGGCGTATGCAGCCAGGGCAGTACTCTTTACTAGATCGTTGCTTCCTTTATTGTTGTCTGAATGCATGAGGGAGCCAGTGCTCACTGAGGGATAATTCTGACGTCTTCTATTTCTATGGGCCCCATGCATTTTAATTTTCACACACATTATCTCAGGGATTTGAAAAAGTCAGTTCTTCGAATTGTTTTTCACAATCTCTGCTTTTTCTTTGTACCACCTCCACTATGATATGCTTAATTTAAAACATTGACTCACTATTTTTACTTAGCCTTGTTTAATCCATAAAATCCATGAAAACACTGTCTCTAGTAGGGTGTGTGTGTGTGCACGTGTGTGTACTCAGTTGCTAAGTCATGTCTGATGCTTTGTGACCCCATAGACTAGCCTGACAGGCTCCTCTGCCCATGGAATTTTCCAGGCAAGAATACAGAGCATGTTGCCATTTCCTGCTCCCGGGGATCTTCCCAACCCAGGGTTGAACCCGTGTCGGCTGCATCCTGTGTATTGACAGGCTGACTTTACCACTGTGCCACTTGGGAAGCTGGAATACAGTGGGCTACTCACACATTAAATAGTTACAAAACAATTAAAGCAAAATATCTTCACCGCATGATACTACAAGGACTGTACTTTGCAAAATCCTACCTGAGATCCTAATAGGCGTGAAAGAGCTTGAACATGCTCGCTGAGCTGTTCTGTTTCTTTCCACTAGGCCACATTGCCTCAAAACCTAGAGTGAAGGAAGTGAGCTTACGAGTCCCTGACACTGGATGCTCCATGAGAACGGGGACCAAGCCTGTGGTAGGCAAGCTAGAATGATGAGTAGAAACAGTATCAGAGGATCATGGGGGCACCTGCACACACATGAACTTGCACACCCACATCTGAACTTCAGCTTCGTGGCTGGCAGTGTTTCAGTTCACTCTTTCTTTGCTCATAGTTTCCTCAGACTTTATTTTATGGGGTGATGCTAGTTTCCCATCACCCTCCACCTTGGCCTCACCTGTGAACCTCTGCAAGCGGCCACTACAGTCACCCCTGGCTAGTTGCTCCCTTGGCCACCTCCTCTGGGGCTGGTCCCCAGCAGCTCTGCCCACTCATATCCGCCACACGGCTGTGAAGCACTTCCCAGCCCATGGGGCGTGAGAAATGCTTCGTCACTCTCCCCAGACTTTCTGCTATGCACTAGGTCCAGTCACAAGAGCATCTTTGAAGTGTCTTCACAGAAGAAAACACTTGCTCTGAAGTGATAGCCCAGGCAGGAAATGGGGCCATAGCAGAGTCACTCTAAGGCGGCAGAACTGCTCCAAAGCCCCTTTCTCCTTCTCTCTCTCAGCTCTTGTCTTTCCCTCAAAAGGAAAGAGAACATTGAAATTATTTAATAACTTTATTCACTGTTTAGTGTCATTTCACGATAGATCTGGGCTGCGTCCAAAGCACACACTTGTAAACTGGAGGTTGTAATGGAATTTCTTCAGTGGGGCGCTCTGTCTCTACCCTTCTTTGAAGAAGTGTGTTCTTCAGGAATTGACAGATTGTGGGAGAGGTTGCCTGGCATAAGGTTGTCCGGCGAGAGCTATCTTTGACAGTGTTTGATTTCCCACCGGAAGTACCAACTAGAGGCAGGATATGGGGAGGTGGGCCAAGAGGGAGGCCACGGACACTACTCGGAGCAACATGCAAGGCTGTCCTTCGAGGTCAGAAAGCGTGCCCTGCTTAGTTGTTCAGTTGTGTCCAACTCTTTGCAACCCCGTGGACTGTAGCCCACCAGGCTTCTCTGTCCATGGGAATTCTCCAGGCAAGAATACTGGAGTGGGTTGTCATGCCCTCCTCCACGGGATCTTCCCAATCCAAGGATCAAACACAGGTCTCTTGCACTGCAGGCAGATTCTTTACCATCTGAGTCACAGAGTAGAGTTAGTGTCCAACTCTTTGCAACCCCGTGGACTGTAGCCCACCAGGCTTCTCTGTCCATGGGAATTCTCCAGGCAAGAATACTGGAGTGGGTTGTCATGCCCTCCTCCACGGGATCTTCCCAATCCAAGGATCAAACACAGGTCTCTTGCACTGCAGGCAGATTCTTTACCATCTGAGTCACAGAGTAGAGTTCAAATCCCAGTCTTACTCATGAATGTTAGCTTGTAGACTCTTTCTTAAAAAAATATTTGTATATTTGGCTGTGCTGGATCTTACTTGTAGCAATGGGATCTTTTTTTGCTATATGCAGGATTTTTGGCTGTGGCATATGGGATTTCAATCCAAGGATCAAACACAGGTCTCTTGCACTGCAGGCAGATTCTTTACCATCTGAGTCACAGAGTAGAGTTCAAATCCAGTCTTACTCATGAATGTTAGCTTGTAGACTCTTTCTTAAAAAAATATTTGTATATTTGGCTGTGCTGGGTCTTACTTGTAGCAATGGGATCTTTTTTGCTATATGCAGGATTTTTGGCTGCGGCATATGGGATCCAGTTCCCTGAACTGGGATTGAACCTGGGCACCCTGCATTGGGAGCACAGAGTCATATCCACTGCACCAGCAGGAGGTCCCTAGCTCGTAGAATCTTGACCAATTTACTTATAAGAGGGGAACTAATCCCTGTTTCTCAATCTTGTATTCAACATGAATCTACTGGAGACAAAAATGTCTTACCACAATGTACTGCACACTAACTCTATGAACTTCTGTGACGAAAAAGACACAGATGAAGTGACTTCAAAATCTTTATGAAGCTGTGAGTCCAAATGGGCTGCTTAATAGAGCTTAAAGTCTGTGGTGTTTAAAAGGGGATTCCAAGCCCTGGAAGGGATGTTGAGCTTAAAGGTCTTTGGCATGCCTTTCTGTTTAGAGATTCTGTAGTTCTGTGGTCTTTGATCTCACATCAAAGATAGTGTATTCATATAATAACTGCCCAAAGTAGGGAACTTTTGAGAGTGAAAGAGGCTGCTATTAAAAATTACAACAGGACAACAGGTATAAATTAGAAATGTTTCAGGCAAGTGGGGTTTATTTTTACTGTAATTAGGGTGCAAACTTTTAGCCCTAAACTTTTTGTATTATAAGCCTTCATACTGACCTAGCTGCCATGTGGTGTGAATCACATCCATTTTTCCCATCTTCAGCCAAGGGCTCATGTTATGTAGGTAAGGACCTCCTGGAAGGCTAAATATGCATGATACAGTACACATGTAAATAACACATCAGATATACATAAAGGTGTTGCTAGTGGTAAAGAACTCCCTGCTAATGCAGGAGACATAAGAGATGCCAGTTTGATCCCTGAGTCAGGAAGGTCTCCTGGAGAAGGAAATAGCAACCCACTACAGTATTCTTGCCTGGAGAATCGCCACTGATAGATGAGCCTGGCAGGCTACAATCCTTGGGGTTGCAAAAGAGTTGGACACGACCAAAACAACTTAGCCTGTATATACATAAAGAGACAAATGAAAGCCAGAGGGTGAGCCGATCCAGGATCCAGATAATCCTTCAGTTCTCTCACCACCCGCCCCCGCCCAACACCCGCACGGGTTGGTGGTCCCACAGCCCCCATGATGGCCAGCTGTGGAGGGAAGGAACAGGCTGGGGTGAGGCCAACCAGATGTGACTTCCAGAAAACCCAGAACAAAGCTGACATCTGTTCATGGTCTCAGAGGCTGGCTCTGATGGTCCAGACTCGTGCGGATGAGACTTAAAGGGAGAACTTTCATTACTGTAGACTTTAGGTGCCAGATGAGTTTCTTACATGTCTCTGGGAGTTAGGTTGCTGCAGCAACTAGCTTCAGCTTACAAAGAGGGCTGCCCTAGTGAGGGCCAGGGACTTAGGAGGCGGGTGCAGAAACATAGACTGTGAACTTGAAAAGACCCTTAGGGATGCTGAAGGGTGAAAAGGAAGGCCCCCTGAGCTTCTAATCAGTGGAACTGGGCTTTCTTTTCCACTACAGAGAAAGCTCAGTATCCTCACCTGGAAAACTGATGGTAACCTACCTCTTGTGTCTACTGTCTAGGGTCATTAAGGGACAGAATGAGATAATGGATATGGAAGTAGCTTACAAACTACAACTCCCTCCACAAATGCCAGGTGGCATTCTAATTGGAGAGCCTCAGTTCAAACTCCTGAATTTACAGATGAAAATCTGGGGTCTAGGGAGGTCAGCTGTCTGGCTCAGCGTGGGGAGTCCCTTTACAGAGAAGGATGTGGCTGGCTTGTGTGTATGTGGGTGGGTGGCGGGGAGGAGTGGGCTGAGAAGGTAACACTAAGAAAAATAGAAAACCAGGGACCAATTGAAGAAGCAAAAATATTTCCAAGGAAATTAAGTTTGTGCTGGATGAGATAAGAAAAGTGATTCTGTGGTGATCATTTTTCTCAGGCAGCAGGATCCATCACATCTTTTATTTCTCACCGTCATAGACACTGATGGGAGTTGATTTCATCTGCAGCTTTTCATCCGCGGCTTTGAGGCCAGAGCTGATTATGCTAGTAATCCGGCTAGACCATTCTCTTATTAAAAATGCTTGTTGGCCTAACTGCCCTGCTCTGACACAGGCGATGGGGGCCTGGCCAGGTTGGAAAAGAATTTGAGCACCAGAGAGGACTGATCTTAAGTAGAAGGTTTAGGCAGCTTAGCAGAGAAATTAAGAGCATAGACTCTGGAGCCAGACTGTCAGGGGAACAATCCCAGTTTGGCCACTAGTTAGCTATGCCAGCTTAGGCGAGTTACCTAACTTTTCTGTGCTTCAGCTTTCTCATCTGTGGCATGAGAATATGAACCACACATATTCTCAGAGAATATGAACCCACACCACAGAGTTGATGTGAGGCTTAAGTAAGTTAATACATTTAAAATACTTATAGTATTTGGCACACATTCAACTTGATTGACCTGTTTATTAAATAAAAATAAAATAGATAAGGGTGTAAAAGAAGGATGTAGGGGAGAGGCTGTGAGGAATGGTAGAGAGTGGGCTTTGTCATCATTTGCATTTGAATCCTAATTCCGGAACGTTTTTCTATCAACGTTTATATTTTTCTAATTATAAAATACATGTGTTTATAGTAGAAAAATTTAAAAACACAGAAAGCCAGCAGAAACTAAGTAAAAACCAACCTTAATTTCACCACATGGAGTTGGTCATCACACAAGCGTTGTTGGCAGTGATATTTGTGTTGGTTTGGTTCTGGTACCAGTGGCTTGCTGGTTTTTATTTTTATTATTATTTTTTTAAGTTCTTTTTTAAAATATAAATTTATTTATTTTAATTTGAAGTTAATTACTTTACAACATTGTATTGGTTTTGCCATACATCAACATGAATCCACCACAGGTATACACGTGTTCCCCATCCTGAACCCCCCTCCCTCCTCCCTCCCCGTACCATCCCTCTGGGTCGTCTCAGGGCACCAGCCCCAAGCATCCTGTATCATGCATTGAACCTAGACTGGTGATTCATTTGATATATGATATTATACATGTTTCAATGCCATTCTCCTAAATCATCCTACCCTCTCCCTCTCCCACAGAGTCCAAAAGACTGTTCTATACATCTGTGTCTCTTTTGCTGTCT
>SJYT01012254.1:382027-397749 GCA_006410635.1 Cephalophus harveyi
TGACCCCATGAATCGCAGCACGCCAGGCCTCCCTGTCCATCACCATCTCCTGGAGTTCACTCAGACTCACGTCCATCGAGTCAGTGGTACCGTATCTAGGCAGATTTTTGTAAAAGTGCATGGCATTTTTTTTTACAATCTCCACCATCATTTCTGCCTTACTCTATGGATCAAAGCAGTCCCAAAGACTCTCCCAAGTAAAGGGGACTTTGATCTCACCACCGGATGGGAGGAGAACAAATGTCACATTGTCAGAGCAGCAAGAAGGGTAGGAGATGTTTTGGCTCCCATGTTTGGAAAATGCAGTCTGCCTGGGAGTACCTTGGGAAAAGGTCCACAGATGGAAGGGCTTGACCCACTGCCTGGCCAGGCCCATCGTGCAGTGCACAAACTATAGACACCCATGCAGCACCCTCGGGCCCGTCAGTTTTGTTTTGGGAGACCCTGACCTGGGTGAATCACTGAGGGAGGGAGTGTTTTCTGAATCTCCATACTGAACCACCTGGGATCATTTTTGCCTTATGTTGCCAAGGTCTTATTAGCAAGACTGGTGTGGCTAGGTGCACAGATAGAAATACCCAATGATGTGAAGGTCTCCAGTCTACCAAGCAGTGGGGGAAGCTGCAAGTGAGGGGCGGCTATGGGGGGTGGGGGCAGACGGTGGGCAGTAGTTCTAGTGTTTGAACCTGAGAGTTGATGATACCTGACTCACTACCTCTCCCCAGTAGGTTGTATTTCATTAATTATGAACATAGTGGTTACCCTTCCAGAGCCTGTTTGTGAAGGAGTATCTGGAAAAGACTGGAATTACTGGTAGTACAGTGGACAGATGCTCAATGTATCCAGGTAAGCACTGTGTCAGCTGCTGATTTCTAGCCAAGATAAAAAAGCAAGAAATTGTAAATACACACACACACACACACACACACACACACACACACNTTTTCTTTGATCCAACTCACACTCTCCCCGTCAGAGAGTGCTACAAAAATTCCCTCCACTTCACAGCAAGACTCTAATGTTCCCTGTGTGTGACTTTTCCAATTTCTTTCTCTCCATTCCCTTTGAGATCCACTATGGTAAGAATTCTGGACTCACATCATTGCAACCATAAAAGTAAGTTCACCTAGAATCTCTATGAAACTAATCTCTATGAAACTCATAGAATCTCCTATGAAACTATAGGACTCTCCACGTATTTGACTTAGCAGCTTTTGACTCAGTTAACACATTCCCCTCTCCAAATATGTTCTTTGCCAGTCTTCTATGACACTCCAAGCTCTAAGTTTTCCTCACAGTTCAAAGAATACTCTTTCTTGGTTGTGTTTGTTATTTTCTGTTCTTTGTTCCACATCCTCCTCCTTCTCACACACACATCTTAACGTGGGTTTGTTCTTGAAAGCAGCTTTATTTCACTTATGACTACACTCACTTTCTTGATATCTTACAGTCCCATCTCCCATCTATATGCTGATGACTTTTAAGAGACCAGTTTAGAAATCTTTCCTGAACCCATATAATCACAAAATTCCATTTATTTTAACATATCCAAAGATGAACTCGAGGTTTTACTGTTAATGCCCTACCACTGCAAATAAAAACAAGTCAATTTTCAGTTGCTCAGCCCAAAATGTTTTGAGTCATCTGTAACAATGCTCCCTAACATCTATGCATGAACTACACCGATTTCTACTGTGCCAACTTTAAAGCCAGAAGTCAGACTGATATTTTAACAACTTATTTCATACAATGTCAATCTTCTGCTAAAAATTCTACAATATCATCCCATTTCAACTCAGAGTCAAAGACAAAATACAGTATCTTATGTTTTTGCTTCCTATGCTGCTGCTGCTGCTGCTAACTCGCTTCCGTCGTGTCCGATTCTGTGCGACCCCATAGATGGCAGACCACCATGCTCCCCTGTCCCTGCAATTCTCCAGACAAGAACACTGGAGTGTGTTGCCATTTCCTTCTCCAAAGCATGAAAGTGAAAAGTTAAAGTGAAGTCGCTCAATCGTGTCTGACTCTTCACGACCCCATAGACTGCAGCCTACCAGGCTCCTCCGTCCATGGGATTTTCCAGGCCAGAGTACTGGAGTGGGTTGCCATTGCCTTCTCCGCTTAGCTGCTGTAAAATCACGAACTTTAGTTACTTAAACCACCACAAATTTATCCTCTTACAGTTCTGGAGGTCAGAAGTCTAAAGCAAGGTGTTGGCAGGGCTCTGCTCATTCTGGAGACTCCAGATGAGACTCAGTTTCTTTGCCGTCTCCAGCTGTTGGAGGGTCTATGCATCCTTGGCCCCTGTTCCTTTCTTTCACGTTCAAAACTTATTACTCTAATCTCTGGTTCCATTGTAGCATCCCTTTCCTTTGATTTTAACCCTCTTGCCTCACTCCTACAGGGAATCATGGGACTACATGGGGATCACATAGGAAATCCAGGATATAATCTCTCCTATCTGAAGAGCTTCAAATTTACTATAGCTACAAGTCTCTGTTTGCAATTTAAAATAACATATACACAAATCCTGAGAATAAGGATGTGGATATCTTTGGATGTCAGAGGATGAGTTGGCTGGATGGAATCACCAAAGCAATTGTCATGAACTTGGGCAAACTCTGGGAGATGGTGAGGCACAGGGAGGCATGGTGTGCTGCAGTCCATGGGGTCATAAAGAGTTGGACACAAATGGGTGACTGAAAATTAACAAGAGTCTTGGAGGGAATTATTCTGTCTACCACATTCTGTAGGATCTGTGCATACTGTTAAACTTTCTGCTTTCCCCTTTTGTTGTTATTGTTGTTGTTGCCTCTTTTGCCCCAGGCACACATACCTCCTTGCCTTTCCTTGAATGTTCATGGGGAATCTCTTGATTTAGAATGTTTGTAGTAACTATTTCATCTTGATGCAAAAAAAAAAAAAAAAGAAAGAAAGAAAAATGTATTCCATTAATAGCTATTAGTTACCCCTTTCGCTTCCTCCATATCCTTTGCTTAAATATCACCTTTTTAGTGATGAAGTATTGACCACCATCACCTGCTCTGTTCCACCCCTCAATATTTATTACCTTGCTTTCCCTCTTCTTTTCTTTTTAAAAAATATTTTCTTTACTTGGCTACACTGGGTCTTTGCTGCAGCATGTGGGATCTCATAGTTGCAGCATGTGAACTCTTAGCTGTGGAATATAGAATCTAGTTCCCTGACCAGGGATTGAACCCAGGCCCCCTGCATTGGGAGCATGGAGTCTTAGCCACTGGACCACCAGAGAAGTACCTCTCTCTTCTTTTCTGATAGCAACTTTTATCATCTAACATACCATAAGACTACTATATTTATCATATTTATTTTTAATTTCCTGCATTTCCCACCAAAAAAAGTGAGCTTCATGTCGCAGGATGTGTTGTCTTTTATTCAGAGATGTAACCTGGTAACCTAGAGCGTATCTAAAAATAATAAGTGCTCCACACCTATTATGGATTTCAGAATGAAACAACCAATAAGCAAAGAAGAGATGACCTGAAGAAATGGCTGATAGAACACTTGAAAAACTTGTTGACACACACACAAAGTTCATTGCTATTTAGGAAAATGCCAATTAAAACATCAGATTTAAAAAAAGAATAGTCTAAAAATAACAAAATTGAATCTCTACTTAGAATAAAAGAAACCATTGTATACTGACAGTGGAAGCAGGCAGTGGTTAAAATTGAGGAAACTAAAATGGCAATACTTGGAAAAATTGAAGCTAGGCACACAGTAAAGATCAGCAAATTTACTCCTAATTATATACTCTTTCAATGTACCTAAGCAAGAGAGTGCATGTACAGAAACATTCACAGAAGTACTGTGAGCAAGAACCAAAGTATGGTGAAGGGACAAGACTGTATCTCCATTATTGATGATAATGTAAAACTAAATCCAAACACAGAGATCCTCTGCACAAAATATGGTCTAATTTCATAACCCCATTTGGGCAAAAGACACAAAAGAATATATGAGCAATGATTACCTTAAATTTCAGAAACATTTAAAACTCAGCATGTTCTTTATGACTGGCTCAAACTATAAAGAACCACAAGGCATTATTAACCCCAAATGAATGTATTTTGCCACTTTTATAAAGGAGAAAGGATGTTGTTGCTAATAGACTGACACACAGAGGTTCTTAGGGACCACTAATTTTCCATTTCTTGACTGGGGTTGAGGTCATACACTTATTTGTTAAAGTTTATATGTGTGTTTTATTCAACTTTCAGCATGTATTACATTGAAAATAAAAAAAAGAATTAAGGGTCAATTAATAAAGAGAACTTACAGGTCAAAAAAAGAAACTGGTCTAACAATAGAAAATTTGGTGAAGGATATAAACATTCAAATAGAAAATGCTTTAAACACGTGAAGAAATGTTCACTCTAATTTAAAATTAAAATAAGAGAAGTGTTTTAATTTACAAGATTGAAAAACTATTACAAATGTTGATAGTACAGAGATTTAAACAATTAAATAGTTACATAGATATGAATTTGAGCAAACTCAGGAGGTAGTGAAGGACAGGGAAGCCTGGTGCGTTGCAGTCCATGGGGTCGCAAAGAGCCGGACGTGACTTAGCAACTGAACAACAAAAGTTGCTTACATACCTTGTTGTTGGCATGATAAATTCAAACAACATTAATGGAGAGCAATTTAGCAATACCTCTGAAAGTTTAAAGTTTCCAAACTTTGCTTCAACATTTCAAGTCTAGTCATATTCCTAAAGCTATACCAGCACTGTGTGAAATAACATATGATTATATTACTTAATTTTTTTAAAAGAATAAAAGTACTTTAGAAGGAAATGGTAACATAAATTACAAATATATTCACTGGAAATAAAACCATAAAGCTACTAAATGCTTTAAAAAATGAAGTGTATCTTTTTGCCCTAAAATGGAATATGTCAAGTTACATTTTTAAGTAAAAAACAAATCATGTTTTATAACATTGTATAAATAAAGTACACCACCATTTATATAAAAACAAAACAGTAAATACTTGTTGAGTAGTTCTATAATATCTTTTGGAGTATATATGTAAAAACAAAACAAAACAAAACAAAACAAAACCCACAACTGATCAATGCAGTTTCTGAGGAAGAGAACTATGGATCCTGGTGGGAGTCGTAGTGGTAGTTTTAACTGTGATATACACCCTATTTTGCCTTTTAAATTTTATGCAAAGTGCATGCATTATCAATTCAACATATAAATTAAATAACAAACATATACTGCTACTGCTAAATCACTTCAGTCATNGAAGAGAACTATGGATCCTGGTGGGAGTCGTAGTGGTAGTTTTAACTGTGATATACACCCTATTTTGCCTTTTAAATTTTATGCAAAGTGCATGCATTATCAATTCAACATATAAATTAAATAACAAACATATACTGCTACTGCTAAATCACTTCAGTCATGTCCGACTCTGTGCGACCCCATAGACGGAAGCCCACCAGGCTCCCCTGTCCCTGGGATTCTCCAGGCAAGAACACTGGAGTGGGTTGCCATTTCCTTCTCCAATGCATGAAAGTGAAAAGTGAAAGTGAAGTGGTTCAATCTATCTGACTCTTAGCGACCCCATGGACTGCAGCCTACCAGGCTCCTCCATCCGTGGGATTTTCCAGGCAAGAGTGCTGGAGTGACAACTACAGAAATAAATTGACTTTTCTATGAAGCAGTAGAAATATTCCTGTTACCAATGCAATTTTAGTTTTGTGCTAATATTATTCAGAAAAGAAAGTCAGGTAACCTATTCATCACTGCACTCCTGGATGCTCAGCTCTCAGGAATGCATACCCTCAGTGCATGATTCACAACATTATTCCTCTGCTCCTCTGATCTCAGGATAACCCAACATTTACAAGCTAGATTTGGTGCTAAGCTTATGATGTTTTTTGTACAAAGTGGCAGGACTAGTATCAGGGAAAATTGGAGTTTTTTGGGGGTATTTGGGAGATACAACACTGAACTGAGGAGTTCACTGAGGGAACTTAAGCTAAACAGCAGTCAAAATAGATGTTCCTTGAGATAAATGCTATAGTAGTACACATTCTTATAGCTTAATTTCCTATTTGATAAAATAATTTTAATCCTGGATTAAGATTTAATATCTTAATTTAAAATTCTAAATTTAATAATTTTATGTAATCTATAAATGCATAAAGTATAGCTTTAAAAGTGAGGTTAGTGAAAGAATTTTACCAGAGAGAATCTGAAATTTGCATAAAATATTTTTGCTTCCTGTAGATTAGAATTCTAGGGAGAAAACCAAAGGTTTGCACATTATATCCCAGCAAAATCATTGTTCCCTTTTCTAAACTTAGTTCATCTACCTGCAAACTAATATGCTTTTCTTTAACTTTTATTTATAATTACCAGGAGCCCATGAAATGCACTTATTCAATTAGCAACACAGTAATATAACCACCAACAATATTGATAATGATAATAAAATTCAGATTAAATCATATTCTTTGCTAAAATGAAAGTAGAAGTTTTACTATACTGGATTCCCCTTGTGGCTCAGTTGGTAAAGAATTCGCCTGCAATGTGGGAGAGTTGGGTCTGATCCCTGGGTTGGGAAAATCCCTTGGAAAAGGAAAGGCTTCTCATTCCAGTATTCTGGCTTGGAGAATTCCATGGAACGTATAGTCCATGGGGTTGCAAAGAGTCAGACATAACTATATTCTGTAAATATTTAAGAATTCATTTCAGAAAATTTATTGAAGTGTACTGTCCTTTTCTATTCAGGTTTTCATAAGAAGCAACTGAGAATTTGAATATTTGAACATATTCCAAGTATGAGACATTGATGAGCAAGCATAATAACATGCATCCCCTTTTTTCATTTTCTTTACTGAAAAGAACATTATTGTTTAGTACAAAGGGGACAAAAATTTAATTGACTATATAATTGTATATTGTCTCCAAGAAAGAAAATGAGAGGGCTTTGGTAGAAATTCATAATGCCATAATAATAATTTCCTATGCTTCATGGCCATTATACACTCACCTCTTACTGATTAATTATACTAAAAGACTTTGTACAGAACAAATGGCACAGAGAAATTGAGCCATTTAAAAAAAATTATTACCCATCTATTATTATTATCAAAGTACTTCTATCTACTTCCAACTGTTACTATTTATGAATTAATTGGTCTAAAAGCATAGAAATAATATTTTTAGAAAATAAATCTGTAATTATCTATTATGTAAGGCTCACTCCAATAAAAATAAATTCAGGGGACACAGCATAGAGATGTAGACTTTAAAAGATGCTGAGTGACAAACTGAAAAGCAGAAAAAAGAGACAAGAGAGCTTCTGTGTGTGGAGGGGATTATAAAATGGTAAGTCCGAGAGAAGGGTATATAAAAATAAGGCTGGTGGGAAAGAAAAGATAGAAACATAGCTTCTCTGGGTTACTAATCAAGGGTATAATGATAAGTGGAAAGATAGATTTCCCACAAATCACTAGAGTACAGTAAGGGCAGTGAACCTGGTAAATTATTTAGGTGACGTGGATGTACTGTTGTTTTGTGAGGGTTATACAGATAGAGCATGTTATGTAAGTAAGTTCATGGAAGAGTTTAGTAATTATATACTGTCACTACTACCAGTAAGAACTTTTAAGTAAAAGAATCATTGAAGTTGTTTTTTATATATGAGTATCCCATACTTAATTCCATTTATCTTTTTTTTAATTCAATATTTGGCATTGGATATTTTATTGGAAAGTGCTAACAAGAAGTCTATTTCCCCTTAGTTCAAATGGGAAAAAATAGAATGCTTACACATTAAACCCAAATTCAAAACCAATTTCTTAAAAATGTAAATAAAACATAGTAAAATCTCTATGTAAGAATAACACGCTATAACATTAATACATAAAATGCTTAAATCAGTGTTACCTGATCACTTATGAGTTAACATGAATTAGTATGGCTTCCCAAAAAAGCTTACAAAATTTTAGGTGCACATTCTATTTTACAGCCTCTCTTATCTTTAAACCACTTATGGGTGGTTTTGAACTTCTACCATGCATATCTGGAACATAGCTTAAGATCTTCCTGAATTTAACTACTTTGTTAAAATGTTATGGTGAGCTTTGAGGATGTGAGCATAATTTTCCAATGTAACTTCTAGCTGAAATATTGAGAGATAATGACATTGGATGCATTCTGAAAATGAAAAACCAAAGGTGGTCTGCCTGGAAAACAGTATCAGGGTTTTGCAGGACATGTCTTTATTTAAAAATACTTGAGGATTAGTAGAGTCTTTATAAATTCTAATTCAGGTTCATCTTTTTTTTATTGTGGTCTTTACCTATATTAACCTCCCTGGTAGCTCAGATGATAAAGTGTCTGCCTGCAATGCAGGAGACCGGGTTTGATCCCTGGGTTGGGAAAATTTCTTGGAGAAGGAAATGGCAACCCACTCCAGTACTCTTGCCTGGAAAATTCCATGGACAGAGGAGCCTGGTAGGTTACAGCCCATGGGGGTCACAAAGAGCTGGGCATGATTGAGCAAATTCCCTTTACCTATATTAAGGAAATAACATCTATATGAAAGTGAAAGTGAAGTAGCTCAGTCATGTCCCACTCTTAGAGACCCCATGGAGTGTAGCCTACCAGGCTCCTCCCTCCATGGGATTCTCCAGGCAAGAATACTGGAGTCGGTTGCCATTTCCTTCTCCAGGGGATCTTCCCAACTCAGGGACGTCTATATTCACCTCAAAAATCCAAATGTCTCATTAGGAAGGTTTTCATTAATCATTTAATCTAAAGGATTTTCTGTTGATGTCTATCAAGTCATCCTGATTTATTTTCTTCCAGGATATTTTCCAACTAAAGTCACTCACTGTATTAATTTGTTTTGTGCTCAATCCTTTATGGTTTTCATTACTAGGGTTCAGATAGAAAATAACTCTATCATAAGACTGTTCCTTCTCCCATCTCAGCACTAAAGCAAGCCTATATGTATGGAACAGCTAAATGTGTGTGTGTTTTATGTAGGTTCTCTTCATCGTGTTTGTATTTAAGAAAAAAAGAAAAAATCACCTGGGAACTTTTGCCCTCAACATCACAGTTTTTAAAATGTCAAAGTGAGTGCTTCTAACTCTTGAAACTCTGATATAGAGTTCTTCCACAAGTGCACCTGAGAACTTCTTCCTCCATAGGACGATTGCAGTGGGGAGGTCAGCACAGTTTCTTCTACCTTAGTTCCAACTAGTCCTTCCCTGGTTGCAACTAGGTTTGATTTGATTGTACCCATATTATGAAGGACAAAACATATACAGTCTAATTTGGTGAATGCTGTTGGTACTTTCTGACTTTGTGAATGTTTAAAGTCGGGTGATTCTCTTATGAATAACACTTTTTTTTTCCCCAGATTTTGGAAGACATTTCTTCTAGAAATTTTCAATAATAATTATAAACTGCTGCACAATAAAAGCCCCTTCCAAAGAAATAAACAGACTAAAAACAACTTGCCTCTCCAGGCTCGTCATTTAGTAGCATAGATTCATGTAATGCAAACCTCAAATTAAGTCAGGATAACAAAAAGTTATGAGACTCTTTTTATCTCAGACAAAGCATAAATCCCAAAAGCCTCAGACAAAATAGTAAGTGCCAAATATTGCTGTGTTTCATGCTTTTGGGGTCTGTGTGGTTTCTAAGACAGAAAGAGTCTCATAAGTTTTTGTTATCCTGACAATGTAGGAGATATAGGAGACACACCAATATTTTGTAATAATTTATAAGGGAAAAGAATCTGAAAAAGAATATATATGTGTGTATATACATATATTCACTTTGCTATACACCTGAATATAACATAACATTGTAAATCAACTATACTTCAATAATAATAATACTACTCTATCACTGGGAAAAAAAGAATCTATGTGTTAAATGTATTTTACATTTAGAGAATGATGACATCAGTGAGCCTATCAGGTCTGAATTATTTGGAGGCCCCAAGAATCTGTTTCATGTGTCCAGATGGTATATTTTTACATTAAATCAAGAAGTTAAGACAGTTGTCCTAATTATTTATTAAAATTATTATGTTTTTACTTCCTAGAATGAATTATTTTATTGATACTATGCTGACTCAGAATCAGATTTATTGTTGCTCAATTATGTTATTAAGTTTTTAGTGTTTGGGGATCTTTCTCATTCTCTGCTTTTGATTAAAAATCTATTTTTAACATGTTTTTCTCAACTTCAGTTCAGTTCAGTTCAGTCACTCAGTCGTGTCAACTCTTGGCAACCCCATGAATCTCAGCATGCCAGGCCTCCCTGTTCATCACTATCTCCTGGAGGCCACTCAGACTCACGTCCATTGAGTCCGTGATGCCATCCAGCCATCTCATCCTCGGTCGTCCCCTTCTCCTCCTGCCCCCAATCCCTCCCAGCATCAGAGTCTTTTCCAGTGAGTCAACTCTTCACATGAAGTGGCCAAAGTACTGGAGTTTCAGTTTCAGCATCATTCCTTCCAAAGAAATCCCAGGGCTGATCTCCTTCAGAATGGACTGGTTGGATCTCCTTGCAGTCCAAGGGACTCTCAAGAGTCTTCTCCAACACCACACTTCAAAAGCATCAATTCTTCGGTGCTCAGCTTTCTTCACAGTCCAACTCTCACATCCATACATGACCACTGGAAAAACCATAGCCTTGACTAGACGGATCTTAGTCGGCAAAGTAATGTCTCTGCTTTTGAATATGCTATCTAGGTTGGTCATAACGTTTGAATCATTATCATATACTGTGCAAAATCTGGACAATAAATAGAATTAGTAATTCACTTAGAATTGTGTGTGTATTACAGCTCAAAGTAAATTCAAGCATATCTAGCTTAATGTCATTATTTATTTGAATTTTTGGAAGCCTAGAGATTTGAAATTATTTAGAGCAACTGAAACAGGCAATGGAAATCTATGTAAGCTATGTATAAAAAAAAATTAAACTAATAAAAATAGTTGATAAACACAATGTTTCTCAAATCTTAAATTGGGGAGTTTAAAAACGTTCATAGGAAGTTGAGATATGAAAGCAGCATAGAACAAACTAGATACTTGAAGTTCAACATTTAAATCCCTTGTTTTGGAAGGTAAAGAAAGATTAGCAGACACTATCCTATCTTAAAGGTCAATATTGTGATTATTTCATTGAAAAAGAAAAAAAAACAGAGAAATGTATTTTTGTTTAGAATATATTTGATTAAATTATTTACAGGAAATTTTTTTTTTTGTTTATTGAGAGGTGAACAAAGAAATGCTTTGAGTTCATCATGGGTTTAGCTAGTTTCTTAACATAAGCCACGGCAGTGGCAATTCTGCCACTGGCTTTCTTCTTCTTTTTCTGTTTTCCTTTATTTCTTTTTTTTCTTTTTCTTTTTTTCTTAATAAAAGGGCTTTTAAATGCTTATACACTTCATATTTATAATGTAATCATATAAAATTAAAAATATAATGTACATTTGTTGTTGTTTAGTTGCTAAGTTCTATCCAACTCTTTTGTGATCCCATGGACTGTAGCCCACCAGGGTCATTCGTACATGGTATTTCCCAGGCAAGAACACTAGAGTTGCCATTTCCTTCTCCAGGAGATCTTCCAGACCCAGGGATTGAACCTGCATCTCCTGCATTAGCAGGCAGATTCTTTACCACTGAGGCACCAAGGTAGCCTATAATATTGTACATTAATATAATATGTACATTATATATACATAGGAGAGTGAAAAAGTTGGCTTAAAGCTCAACATTCAGAAAATGAAGATCATGGCATCCGGTCCCATCACTTCATGGGAAATAGATGGGGAAACAGTGGAAACAGTGTCAGACTTTATTTTTTGGGGCTCCAAAATCACTGCAGATAGTGACTGCAGCCATGAAATTAAAAGACGCTTACTCCTTGGAACAAAAGTTATGACCAACCTAGATAGCATTTTCAAAAGCAGAGACATTACTTTGCCGACTAAGGTCCATCTAGTCAAGGCTATGGTTTTCCCAGTGGTCATGTATGGATGTGAGATTTGGACTGTGAAGAAAGCAGAGCGCCAAAGAATTGATGCTTTTAAACTGTGGTGTTGGAGAAAACTCTTGAGAGTCCCTTGGACTGCAAGGAGATCCAACCAGTCCTTTCTAAAGGAGATTAGCCCTGGGTGTTCTTTGGAAGGAATGATGCTGAAGCTGAAACTCCAATACTTTGGCCACTTCATGTGAAGTGACTCATTGGAAAAGACTCTGATGCTGGGAGGGATTGAGGGCAGGAGGAGAAGGGGATGACAGAGGATGAGATGGCTGGATGGCATCACTGACTCGATGGAGGTGAATTTTAGTGAACTCTGGGAGTTGGTGATGGACAGAGAGACCTGGTGTGCTGTGATTCATGGGGTCACAAAGAGTTGGTCACGACTGAGCGACTGAACTGAACTGAACTGATGTATATATAATGTACATTATAGGCTACCCTGGTGGCTCGGTGGTAAATATATAAATATAAATATATATTTATATATAAGGCAAAACCACTGAAATGATCATACAATAGATGAGAAAATGAAGGCCAGAAGAAGTTAACTGATTTATGCACTGAAAAATAGTGGCAGTAGCAAGGATATTTATGAGTGTTTAGACTGGCAGTTACATGTTTTTCCTAAGCTTTCTTCTGCTTTAACCCAATGAGGACAAGGGGTTCTTTCCCTTGCTTTAATTCTGTAAGCAGTAATGGGTTTTCATCTAAGAAATTATATGCCATCTGTTTTTTTACAGGATCTATTGGCTGTTTTACAGGCTTCCCTTGTGACTCAGCTGGTAAAGAATTCGTCTGCAATTCAGGAGACCTGGATTTGATCCCTGGAGAAGGGAAAGGCTATCCACTCCAGTATTGTGGCTGGAGAATTCCAGGGACTGCATAGTCCATGGGGTCGCAAAGAGTCAGACACTACTGAGCGACTTTCACTTTCTCATTTTCTCACATTGGCTGCTCGGTATTTAAAGGTTGCCCCTCTTTATGCATGTGCTTTCCAGTTTTGTCCCCAATTCCCCATTGTAAGTCTCTTCATTGGCTCTACTCAGAGCTCCCACTATGTTTCCCACAACAATGGAGTGTCTGTCATTGTCTTCCCATGTGTCTAGTATTTGGGACAATTATAACTTCTACTTCTAAACTAAACTATTCGTTGAATCACTTAACATCAACATCACATATTTACTTTAAACAAAGTAAAAGCTAGAACCAGAATTTCTGAAAGAATGAATATGTAATATATTTATTATAAGTAATGTTGGAAAGACTATCTAAGAAATTTCAAAAAAATTATATCTCATGAAGAGAATATGTCTTAGCCCCTATTATATTCATTAAAATGCACATTTATAAAGTATTCTATATTGTATATTATCTTTTTTGCATACACACATTGATATGTTTATCTGTAAAATAAGATCTTTATATAAGTAATTAATGCAATATAAACATTCAATGATAATACACACATATACTATATATATTATATTGTATAAGGCAATATAATATATATTATATATATATAGACAAGAATATATAATACACATATATACTATAAGCAAGGGAAATTTAAAGATAGATATCTCACAGGTTGGGCTTCCCTCGTAGCTCAGTCATTAGAGAATCCACCTAAAATGCAGGAGACCTGGGTTCAATTTCTGGGTCGGGAAGATCCCCTGGAGAGGGAAATGGCCACTCACTCCAGTATTCTTCCCTGGAAAAGCCCATGGATGGAGGAGTCTGGCAGGCTACAGTCTATGGGGTTGCAGGAATCAGACACTACTGAGACCAAGCATGCACACTCATAGGTCACTACATGAATAAATGATAGAAATACAAAATGGACTTGAAATATAAGCTAAATAACAGATGCTCTGAATATCAGAAGTAAAGTCACAGTTACAGCATCAAATATATTTATTTCTGTTGATCTGGTAGCTCAGAAGACATAGAAGAAACTGGTGAGCACATTCTTTAACTTCCTTATGATTCTACTTATTAAAGAGTTTTCTGACTTGCTTTTATAGAGCAGACTATGGAAGCAGCACTTGAGTTGTTTATCAAAATGCATATGTCTTTTAAGTAGTTACTGGCTTTAATACCCCATAGTAATGTAAATTCTACATTAGTGTTCCCCACGAAAGAGCTAAGTGGTACCAGACCATCACTCTGAGAATTCAGTCCAATACAACTCAGGTTAATCCAATCAACTAAATATTAAAATCTAAGAGTTAGAAAAGGAGATATGAAGTTCTTGATTTCAAGTTATTGATATTTTTTGGAGAGAGTACAAATGAAAGCACATAAAGTAGCTTGACTATCACAAGAGCACGTAATGCAATAATAATCAATTTAGCAACATTTATTACTCATTAAGGACTAGATGAAGGAAAATCTATGCAAATAACTGCTATGTCTAGGAAGAACCAAATGAAACCATTTATAATTTATATGGATCAAATTTCAGTTATTATATTTTCATGTGGTTGATTTCATAAACTGAAAGTTGCCTATTGCGGCAACCATAAAATTTGCCTTCACCTTCTGATCTCAGGCATTTGATCAGATGACTCCTGTGATAAGTCCACTACTGCTTGCTTTCTGGTAAAATTGCTTGGGTTCCCATTTCTTTTTTTCTCCTTCCAGTCAATATGACATTTAACCTTTAATGCCATCATTCTTATATTGCCAGAAATTTTAAAATGATTGAAATAACTGGAACATGAAAAAACATACCAAAGTGCTTAAAAATCAATGAACATATATTTTCTCAAATTCTTTTTCTTAGAAGACAAAAACTTCAAGCATGATTTTAATTAGGTTGATGCAATAACTGCTGACACAATCATGGAGCTATCATATCATGGAGCTATCATAATTTTATAGTCTTCACTTGAGCTATAAGAACATGTGATTATATCTGTTTGCCTTTTGTGTGTTTAACTTTTTTTTCCTTTAACATAGTTTCATAAACTGTCCATAAAAATAATAACACCATTAAAAGAATTCTTTCTTTAAGAAATTACCTAATTTTGATTAGATTCAGATAGTGCCAAGAAAGAAAACTGAAATTAATACAACCCAGCATATAAAAGCATTCATCGTTACTTTTGTCATATTTATCCTTCCATTCCTAACCACAGATCATTTTCTTCCCAAACTTTTATAACTGAACAGCATGAAATCTCCTCATATGATCATATCCTGATTAGAAAACTACTTTAACTGCTTGTCTTTCCATTTGTTTCTCCCTTACATAAATGTACCCATGGTAGGACTTTAGAAAAATAAGTAACATTAATATCTGGAATACATTTTCTTATAAATAAGCATTTTTTTGGCCTTAGGTCATGTTTCTAATGACATTTGCTTTGTCATTCTGCAAAATATCTAAGAACTTCTAAATACATCTTTTCTTCCTCACTAAAATCAACAGCAATGAGACTATATGTGTAATATTCATGCATTGTCAATTTAAGTGACTAGATTGACATATAGTTTTCTTCCAATCATTGATTTTTAAATACAAATTCTGAAATTGCAATTTTGTTACCTCTAATCCACGAGGTAGTAGGCAGAATTAATTCTAGTAAGTGAACTCCTATATTTATCATTCCATATTCATTACATAGTTTTAAAATTATAATTTGT
>SJYT01012254.1:397967-461133 GCA_006410635.1 Cephalophus harveyi
GTGAACTCTAAGGACTCTGTGTGTTATACACATTTAGGAATATTTAAAGAATAAAATTTGTAAGAATGGTAATTTTTATAAACTTCAAGTATTCCTTATGAGACATATATATATATATATATAAAAGAATGTAAATATTTGCAATTTCAATACAGACTTACCTTGCCAACATATTGGTAATCAGATCCTGTATATTCCTCCAGTAAGAAAAATTGATTCCACATCCAACCACGCTTTTGACGATGAAGTATTTTGCTATCACTCCTTGGTACACGTGCACCTAAAATTCTTTTCTGAGGCACAGGAGTCCTTCTGAACATTATCTCTGGAGAACAGAAATGTGGCAGGCATACCCAGAGTAGAAATAGTAGCAAAAATTGATATATTGTCATAGTTCACTTCTTGACAATTTCCAACGTGGATGAAGAAAAAGCAGTCTTATTTTATTCAGTTGAATTTTACTGTATTTCAACTGGTTTCCAACATTTCATCAATGTTTTGGACATGTTTCCAAAAGCTTCAAACAAACAAACAAATAAAAAAAAGTCAGTTGACAAAGAATGTTACCTGTCACTTTAAATTTAATGTGACAAAGATTAATTAATGATAGCAACCAAAATATTTACCTTCCCTCTCTTACATAAAGTAATTGCTAGTTTTGGAGACATGACTTGTCTAGTAAAATGTCTATAAGAATAGATGATTGCAAATTTCAAACAAATTCCAAAGAAAGGACATATTAAGCCTTATTATTTTTTTTTTCCTTTTGGAACTTTACTAGTTTTTAGGAATTATAACCCCTGTATAGAGTGGAGATGTAGTTAATTTTACATGTCAACTTTCCCAGAGTAATTTAACATAAATTAAAATTCTGAAAACAAAATAGTGATTTTAATAACTACAGGAAATAGGCACTTATCATACAATGCAATGATATTTAAATAATTTTTTTTAAACAGCAGCACAGTTTCTTCAATTTTCATCCACCTCAAAGATAAAAGTAAAGCCAAAATAAAAAAAATCTGAGTGTCTTCAGCTGAAGACTTCTCTTCTCTCCTTTCTTAGGTAGATCTGTGAAACAGAGCTTCCTAGAGCAGAAAATAAAAATCACAATTACAGTAAATCAACATGTGACATAATTTGCACTACTGTGTATAAGGATTTAATCATGCTGAAAGTTCCAATTTTGATACATTTGCACAATGTATCACCACAGATTTGCCCCTATGCTAATCTGGAATTCCATGATGCCCCAGCCTTCTCTGCTCTCCACCTGCAGTTATTTTTTCTCAGCAGTGTATCTCCGGTAAATCCTGTGTGTGTGTGTGTGTGTGTGTGTGTTACTTATTCAGTCATGTCTGACTGTTTGTGAACAAATGGACTGTAGCCCACCAGGCTCCTCTGTCCATGTTATTCTCCAGGCAAGAATACTGGAGTGGACTGCCATTCCTTTAACCAAGGGATCTTCTCAACCTACGGATCGAACCCAAGTCTCTTGCATTTCAGGCACATTTTTTACTGTTTGTTTTACCATTTGAGCTACCCAGAAAGTCCTTCAGGTAATCCCACTACAATCAGATCATGTAACTTCTGTAAATCAGATCATGTAACTTCTTTGCAGAAAAGGACCCAGAAAGTCCTTCAGGTAATCCCACTACAATCAGATCACGTAACTTCTGTAAATCAGATCATGTAACTTCTTTGCACAAAGCCCTCTGATGGCTTCGCACCTCGTTTTGATTAAAACCCAGCATCTCACAAAGACCTACAATTGAGTATTCCTTTTCATAACTACTGGTCTCCTCTCTGACCTCATGCTATACTTCAATCCCTCAGGTCACTACTCAAAATTGACTCTTTTCCAGCCAAAGTGCCCCTCTTGCTTCAGCCTGCAACATACGTCATATACCCCTCTCTTCAACCAGGACCTCTTTACTTTTTCTCTCCAACTGTAATGTTTTTCCATGTAGTTATCCACATAGGTAGAGCCCCTGATTCCTTTGGATCTTTCTTGAAACCTCCCCTAATATTTTCTAGATCTCAATATACATGTGTTTTATTTATTATTTATTGTGCACATATTCTGCCTGTCATTATCCCATGTAAAAAAGGAATTTTGCTCTTCTCTTTGCTATTGTTTTCACAGTACCTAGAACAGAATCTTGCACATGGTAGATGTTCATTAAACAATCTGATTGAATGAATGCATGAATTATAAATTGATTCAAACATCTGAGCATCATTAACTCCTCTATAAAGTTGAGCCAAATATTTATGTATGAAAATAATATTTTCAAATCATAACTACTTTTATTCTTTGTTTATATTATTATTAGGCTATTTTTATTTAAAATTTCCTATTTTCTTTTTATTTTCAGTTAGGTATGCATTTTATTTCAGGATGTGATAAAATGCAACAAAAAGTGGTTGGGAGACCCAAAATGTTATAAAAAGTAGTTGGAGGACCAAGAGGATTGAGTTTCATTTCTTTAATATGACAATGTGTTCTTAAGTGCTCCAGCAGTTACATGTATGGTTTCATTCACAAAGATTTTTAAGCAATATATTTACTTATTTGTGTGTTTGTTTTATTATTCAGATGATTTAAAGGTTAATGCAAATATGCTTCAGAAGTAAGATTAATGATGAAGCAGTATTTCCCCAGAGTGTATTAAATGACTGTGGAACTCTACAGCATATGAAGCATTCAACATGACAGATATAACCTGTATTAAAATCTGTCATGTAATGCTATACTTGGGAGAAAAGAAATTATCTGATGCATAAAATGGTTTTACATCACAAAGTACTGACTCAGATTGATTGGATTCTAAATAATAGGAACATTTACCAAAATGATATTTGACTTTTTAAATGCATCAGAACACTCTAGACAGTATTCTCCAGAAATTTATACTGTTCCTAAGAGTTAGAGGAGAGTTTGTATAATTGAGGGTTTCTTTTATCTTCTATGAAAGCTTTAAAACTTATTGAAGCAAGATTTATATTTTTAGGAAGGAGGATGAGGACATTGCATTTTTAAAAGTTGTTAGTAAACAATTGGAGCTATATATATATATACACCTATATACCATTTTTATTATTTTAGTTTCTATTATTTCATAAAATATTTTCTGAAGAATATATAGTTAAATGCATTTTAATACTGATTTAAGGTGTGTGAGAGTTGGACTGTGAAGAAAGCTGAGTGCCAAAGAGTTCATGCTTTTGAACTGTGGTGTTGGAGAAGACTTGAGAGTCCCTTGGACTGCAAGGAGATCCATCCAGTCCATTCTAAAGGAGATCAGGCCTGAGTGTTCTTTGGAAGGAATGATGCTAAAGCTAAAACTCCAGTACTTTGGCCACCTCATGCGAAGAGTTGACTCATTGGAAAAGACTCTGATGCTGGGAGGGATGGAGGGCAGGAGGAGAAGGGGATGACAGAGGATGAGATGGCTGGATGGCAACACTGACTTGATGGACGTGAGTTTCAGTGAACTCTGGGGGCTGGTGATGGACAGGGAGGCCTGGCGTGCTGCGATTCATGGGGTCGCAGAGAGCTGGACACGACTGAGTGACTGAACTGAACTGAAGATAATTAAAATATATTTTCTATAAATGTATTTGATAAAACCATCTCAAGCAATGGCAAGCTTAAATAAAAATACATTTAACCATGACTAATTAGATATATGAATTTATTTCATTAATAGATTGTGCTTTTGGTCTCATATCTAAAATTTTTTGCATAACTTTAAGGTCAAAAACATTTTCTCTTGTATTTTCTTTTAGAAGTTTTATAGTTTAAGTTCTTAGCATGTATGGTCCAATTTGAATCAAACTTTGTATATGGCTCAAGATATGAATTGCAGTTTGATGTTTTGCTTATGAATATCCAATTTTTCTAGCACCATTTGCTGAGAAGTGCATCCTTTCTCCACTGAATTGCTTTTGTAACTTTGTCAAAAATCAGTTGTATATCTATGTATGTTTATATATTTTTGGACTCATATATAATTGTTTGTTTGTTCATCTTTATACCCATAGAGCACTCTCTTAATCATTATAATTAGTAAGTCTGGAAATCAAATAATCTTAGTCCTCCAACTTTAGTTTTTTAATTTTCTTTTTTTCTGTTAATATAGAACTTCTTGCATTTTCCATTAAATTTTATAGTTACCTTGCATTTTATATATAAAAATCTGTGGGGATATTAATGGGGATTGCATTGAATCTATAGATAAATTTGAGAAAAATGAACATCATAACGACATTGACTCTCCTGAACTATGAATAGTATATGTATCTCTCAGTCATGTTTTGTAGATTTCAGTACATAAGCCTTGTCCACCTTTGTCAAGTATAACCCAAGTATTTTCATTTTTTTCATGCTATCACTTTATCACATGTTTGTTTTTAACCACTTTTTTTAGATGAGATTGAAATACTAAGAGCTGAAATATTCATTTTATACAGCTTGATGAGTTTGGACATTGTTAAGAGGAAATACAGACAAATCATAGTCCGGCATGAGTATATGATAATAGATTGTAAATCATCTGATTATAGACTTGTATCCAGATATATAAAGAATTCTCAAAATCAACCATCAAAAACCACAAAACCCAATAAAAATTGGAAGAAGATTTGAATTGACACTTCACCTAAGAAGACAGAGGACAAAAAATATATGAAAAGATATTCAACATCATTCATTATTTGAGAAATATAAACTAAAATGACTGATGACAAGCATATGTCAGTGAGGATGTAGAGGAATGAGAACTCTTTTACACCTTTGATAGGATTGTCAAATAAGATAAACTCTTTGAAACAGTGTAGTAAGTTGAAAAATGGCCCCTCAAAGATGTTTATATCTTGAATTCTAAAATATGGATCTATATATATGCTACTTTACAGGGTAAGGAAATTTTAGAGATATGATTCACTGAAAATCTTGGGGATCTAAGAAATTATCCCGGATCATTTAGACAAAATCAATGGTGGCTCAGACAGTAAAGAAACTGCCTGCAATGCCGGAGACTTGGGTTCAGTCCCTGGGTTGGGAAGATCCCCTGGAGAAGGGAATGGCAGCCCTCTCCAGTATTCTTGCCTGGAAAATCCCATGGGCAGAGGAGCTTGTGGGGACTACAGTCCATGGGGTCACAAAGAGTCACTTTGTGACGCAGCTGAGTGGCGAGCACTTTCACTTTCTTTCAGTACGATCACAGGTGTTTCCCAGGTGGTGCAGTGCTAAAGAATCTGTCTGCCAATTCAGGAGATTTAAGGGACACAGTTTCAATCCCTAGGTCAGGAAGATCCACTGCAGTAGGAAATGACAACCTGCTCCACTATTCTTGCCTGGAAACATTCCATAGACAGAGGAGCCTGACGGGCTACAGTTCATGCGGTTGCGAGAGTTGAACATGACTGTGGACATGACTAACCAACTGAACACACACATACAAGGTAATCACAGGGGGCCTCATAAGAGGGAGGCAGGAGGATCAGTCAGTAAAAGAGATGATCACAGATGCTGGAGGTTAGAGTGTCCCAAGTAAGAGTGCAGTAGCTAAGGATTACAGGCCACCCTGGAAGGTAAAGAAGCCAAACAATGGATGCTCCCCTGGAGCATCGCCTTCCCCTCCACCCAGGCAGAAATCTTGATTTTAGACTTTTGACCTTTTGCTGTTGTTCAGCTGCTAAGTTTTGTCCAGCTCTTTTGTGACCCTGTGAACTGTAGCCTGCCAGTCCCCTCTGTCCATGGAATTCTCCAGTCAAGAATAATGGAGTGGGTTGCCATTTCCTTCTCCAGGGGATCTCCCCGATCCAGGGATCAAGTGCATGTCTTCTGCATTGGCAGGCAGATTCTTTACTACTGAGCCACCAGGGAAGCCCTTTTGACCTCTAGAGATCTAATAGATAAATTTGTAATATTTTAAGTCATTCAGTTTGTGAGTTGTTACAGTACCAATAAGATAAGCAGATTTAGACATTTATGCAAGTGGAATAAAGGATATTTATCTAAAATGTGCATAGGGAAAGGCTAGAGAAAAGTCAATGTCACAGGTGAATAGACAAACAAATTGTATTATATGTATACAATGGAATGTTACTAAGCAATTAAAAAAGAATGACATTTTAAGTTCATAAGCAAGGAAGGAGCTTAAAAAATACCACTCCATCTTAAAAACAAAAATAACCTGAACAGACTTAAAAAATTAACAACTCTTCTTGGATTCATAACAATGGAGGGGGACTCAGGGACTACTGCCTCCAAGACTGAAGATAGATAAATGAACAGAAGGAAATGCATCTTAACTGACCAGAAACTCATGAGCAGAAATCAGCCGGAACCAGTAATGGAGTAGCAAACCTGAACTGTAATTGATAAACTGCTGGAGGTTCAGTGAGTATAACTTGGAGATTTAAAAACTCCAAGGAGAAAGTCCTCAACATGGTGAGATTTACCGTCAGGAACACCTCCAAGTTTCCACAGTAAATATCTGAGAAAAATCCCCTGTGTTTCTCCAGGGAGAGGGTAAAGGAAATATTTTTACATACATCAGATCATTCTGCTCTTAATAAGGCCAGCCCTCAGGGGAAACTAGTCAACCAGAGCCTAACCTGCTGGAGTACTGCCCGTGTGCAACGTCGCTTCAGTGGTGACTTTTCGACCCTATGGACTGTAACCCACCAGGCTCCTCCGTCCATGGGATTCTCCAGGCAAGAATACTGGAGTGGGTTGGAAGCCCCTCCTCCAGGTGATCTTCACAACCTAGGGATCGAACCCATGTCTCTTATGTCTCCTGAACTAGCAGGCAAGTTCTCTACCACTAGTACCACATAGGGAAAGAGGAAATACATTCTGGCCCACCTAGGGAGTGAGAAAACCTTGAGAAACATTTGTGAAGTTCAGTCCAGAGGCAAAGAATCACTGAAAGAGTAAGAACTAGTTACAGACTGTAGAATGCTTCTCCTGCCCCATCTCTAGGCTTCCCTGATAATTCAACTATAAAGAATCTGCCTGCAAAGCAGGAGATCCCAGTTCAATCCCTGGGTCGGGAAGATCTATCACATGGTCACTCAGTCGTCTCTGACTATTCATGACCCCATGGACTGCAGCACGCCAGGCTTCCCTGTTCTCTCCTGTCCCCCAGAGTTTGCTCAAACTCACGTCTATTCATTCAGTGATGCCATCCAGCCCTCTCATCTGTTGCCTCCTGCTCCTCCTGCCCTCCATCTTTCCCAGCATCAGAGTCTTTTCCAATGAATTGGTTCTTTGCATTAGGTGGCCAAAGTACTGGAGTTTCAGCTTCAACATCAGTACTTCCCAAGAATATTCAGGGTTGATTTCCTAAAAGATTGATTGGTTTGACCTGCTTCCAGTCCAAGGGAGTCTCAAGAGTCTTCAACACCACAGTTTAAAAGCATCAGTTCTTTGGCTCTCTGCCTTCTTTATGGTCCAACTCTCATATCCATACATGACTAGTAGAAAAACCACAGCTTAGACTATATGAACCATTGTCTTCAAACTGATGTCTCTTCCTTTTAATATGCTGTCTAGGATTGTCATATCTTTTCTTCCAAGGAGCAAGCATCTTTTAATTTCATGGCTGCAGTCACTATCTGCAGTGATTTTAGAGCCCAAGAAACTAAAGTCTGTTACTGTTTCCATTCTTTCTCCATCTTTTTGCAATGAAGTGATGGGACTAGATGCCATAGCCGTTTTTTTTTTTTTGAATGTTGAGTTTTAAGCCAGCTGTTTCACTCTCCTCTTTTTCTTACATCGAGTTTTTTTAGTTCCTCTTCACTTTCTGCCATAAGGGTGGTGTCATCTGCATATCTGAGGTTTTTATGTTTCTCCCCACAATCTTGACTCCAGCTAGTGATTCTTCCAGCCCAACATTTTACATGATATACTCTGCATATAAGTTAAATAAGCAGGGTGACAATACACAGCTTTGACCTACTCCTTTCTCAACTTTGAACCAGTCATTTGTTTCATGCCCAGTTCTAACTATTGCTTCTTGACCTGCATACAGGCTTCACGGGATGCAGTAAGGTGGTCTGGTATTTCCATCTCTTTTAATAATTTTCCAGTTTGTTGTGATCCACACAAAGGCTTTAGCATAATCAATGAAGCAGAAGTATATCCTTTTCTGGAATTCTCTTGCCTTTTTAATGGTCCAACAGATGCTGGCAATTTGATCTCTAGTTTCTCTGCCTTTTCTAAATTCAACTTGAACTTCTTAATTTCTTGGTTCATGTACTGTCGAAGCCCAGCTTGAAAGACTTTGAGCAATATTTTGCTAGTGTGTGAAATGAGTACAAATGTACAGTGGTTGGAAATTCCCTTACCATCACCTTTATTTGGGATTGGAATGAAAACTGACCTTTTCCAGTCCTGTGGCCATTGTTGTGGTTTTCAAATTTGCTGATATATTGAGAGCAACATTTTAATAGCATCATATTTTAGGATTTGAAATAGCTGAGCTGGAATTCCATCACCTTCACTAGTATTACTAAAGGATTATTTACAGTAGCTCCATCTCTGAGTGGATCATATCCTGTTATCAAAAAAATTACAAAGCATGCCAAAAGGCACAAAAGTGCAAATTGAAGATATAAGAGCAAGCATCCGAATGGGACACAGCAGGACTGTTGGGATTATCAAACTAGAAATCTAAAGCAACTTTGATAATATTCTAAGGACTCTAAAGAACAAAATAAACAGCATGTAAGAACAGATGATCAATATGAGCAGAGTCATGGAAATCCTAAGAAAGAACTAAAAATAAACATGAGAGACAAAAAACACTATAAGTAAAGAGAACATCTGATGGGCTTATTGGTAGACTCAGTTTGGCTGAGGAAAGAATCTCTGAACAAAAGGATGTATCCGCAGGATCTTCAAAAAGCTTATACTTTTGTCCTTAAACATTCGTTCAGATCCACAGAATGCACAGCACCCAAGAGTGAACTCTAAGGACCTTGAGGATAGTTTATGGTAGGTCCCTCCTCAGTAAAAAAATTTTTGCATTTTGGAGGGGGATATTGATAATGAGAGAGTTGTAGAGGCAGTGGGTATATAGGAAGACTCTGAATCTTCTCAATTTTCTTGGAAACACAAAACTACTCCAAAAAATATCAGCAGTTCACAAACACACACAAAATGAAATAGAAATAGGAAATTATGCAAAATAAACCAGGTTAATTTGCTTAATGTTAATTTTTCCCAGGTATGTTCTATGTTGCTAGAAATCTACTTATTAACTTTTTCAAAACATTATTCCTTCATTATAAATGGTACAAATAATCATTATTCCAGTTTGTTGTTGTTCAGTTGCTAAGTGGCATCCAACTCTTTGCAACCCCATGCTAGACTCCTCTGTCCTCCACTATCTCTCGGAGTTTGCTCAAATTCATGTCCATTGAGTCAGTGATGCTGTCTATCAAACTCATCCTCTTCTGTCCCCTTCTTTTGCCTTCAATCTTTCCCAGCATCCAAGTCTTTCCTAATGGGTGGGCTCTTCGCATCTGTTGGCCAAAGGAACAGTCCTTGCAATGAATATTTAGAGTTGATTTCCCAATGCAGGAGATGCAGGTTCAATCCCTGGGTTAGAAAGATCCTCTGGAGAAGGAAATGACTACCCACTCCAGTGTCCTTGCCTGGAGAATCCAATGGACACAGGAGCCTGGAGGGCTATACTCCATGGGGTCTCAAAGAGTCAGACATGACTGATGGAATAACACACATACACACTGATGCTTCCATTTAACCAAGTACACCTATTACATGGTCAGTCAATATAGTCCCTTGCTTTTTTTTTTCCCTCCATGGCTCTAAGTTCTTCCCACCCCAATTTCCCACTTAATGTGCCACCACACCTTACATGACCTTTAAAACTAACACATACCAAAGAAAAGATGTAATTTTCATCATAGGGGACTAGAATGCAAAAGTAGAAAGTCAATAGATACCTGGAGTAACAGGTAAGTTTGGCTTTGGAGTATAAAATGAAGCAGGGCAAAGTATAACAGAGTTTAGCCAAGAGAAGGCACTGATCATAGTAAAAACCCTCTTCCAATAACACAAGAGAAAACTCTACACATAGACATCACCAGATGGTCAATACTGAAATCAGATTGATTATATTCTTTGCAGCCAAAGATGGAGAAGCTCTATACAGTCAGCAAAAAAGTAAAAAAGACCAGGAAGTGACTGTGATTGAGATTATGAACTCCTTATTGCCAAATTCAGTCTTAAATTGAAGAAAGTAGGGAAAACCACTAGGCCATTCAGGTATGACCTAATAAAATTCCTTACAATTATAAGTAGGAATGACAAATAGATTCAAGAGATTAGATCTGATAGAGTGCCTAAAGAACTATGGACAGAAGTTCATTACATTGTACCCGATGCAGTGATCAAAACCATTTCCAAAAAAAGGAAATGCAAAAAGGCAAAATGGTTCTCTGATGAGACCCTATAAATAGCTGAGAAAAGAAGAGAGGTGAAAGGTAAAGGAAAAAAGGAAAGATATATCCATATGAATGTAGAATAGCAAGGAGATATAAGTAAGGCTTCCCACATGATCAATGCAAAGAAATAGAGGAAAACAATAGAATGGGAAAGATCAGAGATCTCTTCAAGAAAATTAGATACCAAGGGAACATTTCATGCAAAGATGGACACAATAAAGATAGAAATGATATGGACCTAAAAGAAGCAGAAGATATTAAGAAGAGGTGGCAAGAATACACAGAGGAACTATACAAAAGAGATATTCATGACCCAGATAACCACAATGATGTGAAGCTCACTTAGAGCCAGACATTTTGGAGTGTGAAGTCAAGTGAGCCTTAGGAAGGCATCACTACAAAGCTATGGAGATGATGGAATTCAAGCTGAGCAATCTCAAATCCTAAAAGATGATGCTGTGAAAGTGCTGCACTCAATATGTCAGGAAATTTGGAAAACTCAGCAGGGGCCACGGACTGGAAAAAGATAGTTTTCACTGCAATCCCAAAGAAAGGCAATGCCAAAGAATGTTCATACTACCACACAATTACACTCATCTCACACACTATCAAAGTAATGCTCAAAATTCTCCAAGCTCTGCTTAAAAGTATGTGAACTGAGAACTTCCAGATGTTCAAGCTGGATTTAGAAAAGGCACAGGAACCAGAGGTCAAATTGCCACGATCTGTGGATCATTGAAAAAGCAAGAGAATTTCAGGAAAAAATGTCTACTTCTCCTTCATTGACTATGCAAAAGCTCAAAATTCTCCAAGCTCTGCTTAAAAGTATGTGAACTGAGAACTTCCAGATGTTCAAGCTGGATTTAGAAAAGGCACAGGAACCAGAGGTCAAATTGCCACGATCTGTGGATCATTGAAAAAGCAAGAGAATTTCAGGAAAAAATGTCTACTTCTCCTTCATTGACTATGCAAAAGCCTTTGACTGTGTAGATCACAACAAACTGTGGAAAATGCTTAAAAGAGATGAGAATACCAGACCACATTACCTGCCTCCTGAGAAATCTGTATGCAGACCAAGAAGCAACAGTTAGAACTGGACATGGAACAACAGACTGGTTTCAAATTGGGAAAGGAGTAGGTCTAGGTCATATATTGTCACTTTGCTTATTTAACTTACAGGCAAATTACCTCATGTGAAATGCTGGACTGGATGAAGAACAAGCTGGAATCAAAATTGCCAGGAGAAATATCAGTAACCTCAGATATGCAGATGACACCAACCTTATGGCAGAAATCAAAGAGGAACTAAAGAGCCTTGTGATGAAGGTAAAAGAGGAAAGTGAAAAAGTTGGCTTAAAACTCAAGAAATGAAGAACATAGCATCCGGTCCCATGGCAAATAGATGGGGAAACAATGGCAACAGGGACAGACTTTAATTTCCTGGGCTCCAAAATCACTGCAGATGGTGTCTGTAGAAATGAAATTAAAAGATGCTTGCTCCTTGGAAGAAAAGCTATGACAAACCTATCAGTTCAGTTGCTCAGTCGTGTCCGACTATTTGTGACCCCATGAATCGCAGCACGCCAGGCCTCCCTGTCCATCATCATCTCCCTGAAGTCCCTCAGACTCACATCCATCGAGTCTGTGATGGCATCCAGCCATCTCATCCTCTGTCGTCCCCTTCTCCTCCTGCCCCCAATCCCTCCCAGCATCAGCGTCAACAATGAAGGAGATAATCCTAATATTCATTGGAAGGATTGATGCTGAAGCTGAAGATCCTATACTTTTTCCACCTGATGGGAAGTGCTGACTCACTGGAAAAGACCCTGATTCTGGGAAAGACTGAAGGTAGGAGGAGAAGGGGATGACAGAGAATGAGATAACTGCATGGTCATGAGTTTGAGCAAGTTCTGTGAGTTGATGATGGACAGGAAAGCCTGATGTGTTGCAGTGCATGGAATCTCAAAGAGTTGGACAGGACTGAGCGACTGAACAACAGCACTGCTTTAAATCGTTATTTCATACAAATGAATGAACATCTAGCAACAGATTTCTTAACCTTAATCTTTCTTATTTAAAACATATCACACAGGATATTAGCTAAATTAATTTTCAAAAACCCACTTCATCAAGACCCAAATCAACATTTTTAAAATGAGTCTGCTACTGGGAAAATAATACCTGTACTTGGTAATTCATTAATTAGTAGCAATATCTTGAACCAGATGAGTTTTAAATTTTATTTCACATTATTTTCAATTGTTTAATTTCAAGCCTGACATGTAAGTTTTATGTATATAAACTACTCTTCCACTAATACACAATTCTAAATTTTGCTGAGGTAATTATACTTTATTGAATTTCCCTCACTGGTGAATAGGATGTTGTTGTACATATATATATGTGTGTGTGTGTGTATGTGTGTGTGTGTGTATGTGTGTGTTTAAACATTTCTTGAATTAAGTAATTCATATGTTTATAAAATAGCCTTTCTGAATAAGTTGGGCTATTCACAGTAAAAAACTAAAGCTAAATTTAGAGTATAAAAATACTATATAAAGAAGCTGTACTTGTTTGAAATTTTAAACAGTTATAATCAGAAGGAATCAATTGGGTTGTGACTGCAGTTGAAATATTGCTTTGTGTTAAACAAAATGCTAAAAATTAATGAAATTCTATAGCTTCACATTTAGTCAACATATTTTATTTTGAAGAACTTCTTATAAAACTACATTTACTTACTCTCAAAAATAATTTAATACAAATACCACATGAAGTTTAAGATCAATACATTAGCATCCCTTAGCATTCTGCCTTCCCACAATTCCAAACGTTAATACATATTCATACCTCCTGGGGCTTTTATTAAATATCCATGATCTCATTCAGCATGTCTTGGGTGAGGCATAGATTTTGCATTTCTAACAACCCCCTTGTAATGTCAATACAGCTGAACCACCTGCTTGGAAGTTCATCATCAAAACATTTGACTTTTTCCTATTTAATGCTTTATAGGCCTGGTGTGCTCCTTATTACACTGATGGAAAAATAAAAATAACACATAAGATGTTGTTTTCCAATTGTAGGAAGATCAGAGCACATTTTCTAAATAATCAATCATTTTTTGGATATGTTTAACTAGAAAAATCTGTTTGATTCAAACCACACACATTACACACATTACAGCAATTATTCTCATACTACAAACTATGCTTTCCTCTATATGTACATTTTAAAGCATTTGTCCAATTGAATATTATTTCATCTCTGTAATCACAGCCTTTAGTATTCTTCTGAAATATTTATCATTACCATTATTTTCTCTATAGAATGTTAATTTTATTACATAGGAAGCTAAGAATATCAGATCACAAAATAAAATAGGCATTTTGACTTATCTCAATTATTAATTAGGTCTCCACACATAACAGGTGATCAATTAAACTGCAATCCATCCTTAATAAAGGGAATTAGTCATTCTTCAAGTCAGTTGATTATGTTGATTAGAATCTTAATGTTCTAGTTTTTATTCCCTTTAATTTTACCATTTATAATCGTAATAGAAAGTGCTAAAGATTATTGAGACTGAACCCAAGCCTCCATGGATGAACAATTTTAATCCTTTTAGAGTTTCATAGCACCAATACAATCTAATGAAATTTCAGCACTGAGAAAATAAAGGAACATTTTTCAGGTGTGTTTATACAATTAAAATGAGCCAGTGCATACTAAATACTTCCTTTTTATGCAGCTGATACCATTTTATGCATCTAGTATGAAGCATTTTGCGAGATAATTGAATCAAAGCATTACACTAAGGACTCAAATAATATGAGTCCATATGCTTGATCATATTTTCCAAGAGTTCATTACACATTACCTACTGTGCTCTAATGTCATAGAAAATACATAATTCTACATTGAATATTTATCACTCTATTTTAAGTATTTATTTGCATATGTGTCTCTGTTTAGATTGTAAGTTTAAAGCAGAATCCATGTCTTGCATCCATAGTTGCTAATATGGGGATTGCACAATTGCTATTTAGTTGTGTCCTTCTCTTGTGACCCCATGGACTGCAGCCCACCAGGCTCCTCTGTCCATGGGATTTCCCAGGCAAGAATACTGGTGTGAGTTGACATATCCTTCTCCAGGGGATCTTCCAGTGTCTCTTGCATTAGCAGGTGGATTCTTTACCACTGAGCCACCCAGAGAAGCCCAGAGATTGCACAAGTGCTCAGTAAATTTTTTTGAACTGGGTTGAATATTGTTTTTCTAAAATATTTCAATGAGAAGGAAACGTGGTTCCTCCCCCTAAAAAAAAATCACAATCACATGTCGAGGACCATTTATACCATTTTATGCTTATATTCTCTATATATAGCATCACAGCCCTCACACAAGACATTAGTCAAATAGACAATCGACATATCATTGTTGCATGAAAAATAAACTCTAAGATTTGCTAGTCTCAGATAAATTACCAAACATTGTGAGGATTATTGTCAATACAGACAGAATTCCAAGGAGCTTGATCCTTGCTATACTTCTCCGATTCAAAATCTTCACAGATTCCCCACTCAAGCAAGATCTTTCCAAATTAATTTTATTCTCCAGGCACATGACTTGCACATAAACCAGCAATACACTTCTCCAGTTATACATGCTAACATCTTAACAAGATAATTTGCAAAAGTAGATATAACCCATATAAATCCTAGGCAATGGCTGGATAAAGCTCATGCTGGGGTAAAGAGAAGCACTGCCGAGCGAAACATGTAACTTGGTGAGGCCACTTTTCTCTAAGATTCTTGCTAATAAGGTAAAGAATAGCACCCAGGAGTTTTTGCTACCTTCTCAGCAGTCTTTGTAACTTCAACAGCCAGGGTGACAGTCCCAGATGTAACTTGATCCACGAACAAGTTAGCACTGCTAATACAGCTGTGCCATTACACCTGCTGCTTCGTGGAAGTCTTATTCTGCTGCAGTAGGATTTATTTCATTACGTGGCAATTGGTAGCAAGAATGCTCTCAGGGTAACCTGAAGATGTTAGGATAAAAGCCATCTGGTACCCAATTTTCTCTGATCCAGGACTTGAGCTGTTTCTAAAAAGCAGTGAGTGAAGAGATAGGGAAAGAGAGTTTGGGAGTTTGATTAGGAATTCCTACCCACAATGGGTGTCATTTCTCATTTTCACATTATTAATAGAAGGTAAGAAAAATATCCATAGCTGAAAAATACAACCTATTAAACATCATTCCCATTCAAACTTGTTTCTATAAAGAACTGTGCATGCACCAATACTGTATAAGCATGAACTGCTCACTTCAGCTTACTTGACTATGTGAATGTGTGACATAGGTGCTTCACTGAGTAATGCAAAATGAGTCCTTATTGTTATACTTGAAAGTGCAAAAACTATACCTGATACTCATTTGTGAAAAATAGTCAAAATTAGTGCACACATGGAGATACACTATGAATCAATAAAATATACTTAACATAAAAGTATAGTTATTACATGAGTATAAGCACAGTGATAAAAGATAGATCTTGGTGGCACTGATAAGATAGATGGTCAGGCTTAAATGAACCAGTAAATTTTATCAACAGTACTTTTTAACCATAAACATGCTTCAATATTTGCACATTACTAGAAAGGCCATTGGAGAAGGCAATGGCACCCCACTCCAGTACTCTTGCCTGGAAAATCCGATGGACAGAGGAGCCTGGTGGGCTGCACTCCATGGGGTCGCTGAGTAGTACACGACTGAGCGACTTCACTTTGACTTTTCACTTTCATGCACTGGAGAAGGAGATGGCACCCCACTCCAGCATTCTTGCCTGGAGAATCCCAGGGACAGGGGAGCCTGGTGGACTGCCGTCTATGGGGTCGCACAGAGTCAGACACGACTGAAGCGACTTAGCAGCAGCAGCAGCAGCAGAAAGGCCATTGTAGGTAGCCTACATTACCTCTACATGGAGGCCCATTGCATAAAAAGGATTAACTCCAAAATTATATATCTGTAGCTGAAATATACAACTGGCATAGCATTGCATCAGTTATATTTCAACTTCTGAGGACATAAAGAGACTAGTCATCATTTATGTTCATTTTTCATAATGCTTGGCTCAATCCTAAGTAGTAATTTCATCATAGTTTTCAACTGAACCAAAAAGAGAATAAAAGATTTATCTTCTCATACTTATTGAACTTTTTAAAAAGCTATCAGTGCCTAAGTATAGACTCTAGAGTAAAACATAGTATTGGTTTTTTTAAATCCTTGGAGTAGTATGTGATATTATGATGAACTCCTCAATGAACTAGTCACAGAAATTGGTGTGTATGCAATTTTACCCATCTGAGTGGAGTAGGTTTAGAATTTTCATTCTATAAATGAGGCTACTGAGGTTCAGAATTATTCTCTTGGCAGTGTTTATGGAGTATTGTCTCTGTGCCTTATATTTTGCAATATGAAAGTTGTTACATTTCAGTGAGAAGCTAGATGGTTCTCACTATCCAAGAATGAACAGTGTGGATGGGTGAAAGGAACATCTAATCTAAACACAGGTGGTCTGAGACATCTTTTTGGAGGAAATTGTGGTTTAGCTGACATAGGGAAAAGGAAGCAGGGTGTCATTGTGTGTGTGTGGGTGTGCATGTTGTGTGAGCACACATACGCACAAGTTTGCAGATAAGCGCAGGAATTAACCTGAGTTGTGGGAACACAATGGAATGGAATTGTGTTCCAGGAATTAGAAAAATGGGTCATAAGTACATGATGGTTCATGAATAAGGGGAAAATGTGCAAAGCTCAGAGGAAAAATGAAGACTATGAACTGGTGAAAGAAACCGATTTCACTTTCTTTGACACAATTCTAAGACGACTAAATTCAAATCTAAATTTAAGCCCAAGTCTATTACAATGTGAATTCCAAATCTTTTAACCTTTCAGCCACAATTTTCTCCACCATAGCTAGGGCTGTGTTATGACTTCTCTGGACAGTTTGCCTTCATGGGCTTTTTTGTTGATAAAATAATATTAGAAAATTTATTTTTCAACAGCATTCAAATAAAGACACACATGTTAATATTATTTATTGAAGTATTATTTTTGACTTAAAATTCAATTTTTCCTCTGACTTAAAAAATACAAACATTTTTCAAGGTCCCCTTCCCCCAAAATAATGAGGATCCTAAGCTCTGTGCCTACTCTGTGCTTATTATTATTATTATTATTTTTTACTTTACAATATTGTATTAGTTTTGCCATACATCAGCATGAATCTGCCACAGGTGTACACATGTTCCCAATCCTGAACCCTGCTCCCACCTCCCTCCCCATACCATACCTCTGGGTCATCCCAGTGCACCAGCGTAGTGTGCTTACTCGCTCAGGCATGTCCAACTTCTTACCACCCTATGGGCTGTAGCCCTCCTATTCTACCTAATGGAGAAATCAACCCTGACCTTAGCAGCAAATATACGATCAAGTACTTTTAAACTGAACTTCAGAGATAATTTTCTTCTCTTAGAACTAAAGCTGATGGATAGGGAAACAATTTCAAGAGTAATGTTATGTGATGTGCTCAGTCTCCAAGAGTTAGTGTCATGACCAGAGATATAACTCAGGTCACCAGATTTCCCTTGCACTGCTCTGAAATGTCCTGCATCATTTAATAATGAATAGATGTTATTATGATTAAAACTTACACTTTTAATACTCTTATCTAGAAGACACCCTGGCTAGTTTCCAGTGTGCTGAGCACAAGACAGATCCATTGGGAATGGAAGAATTCTGTCATTGCAGGAGGTGTGGGAACTACAGACCATGGATGTATCGGGACACATGCAGTAAGATTCTGGGTGAGTGCATGCATGCTCAGGGGCTTCACTTGTGTTCAACTGTTTGCGACCCTATGGACTGTAGCCTACCAGGCTCCTCTGTCCATGGGATTCACCAGGAAAGAATAATGGATTGGGTTGCCATGCCTAAAGAATATTTAGTTAAAATGTTACTAAAATATTGTGTTGAGACTTATAAATTCTACAGATTGCTTTTAACTTGAAATACATCACTGACATGTTGAATTTTATGTATAAATTTATTATTCAAGTCCCCTTGAGAACAAAGATTCAACAGATAATTTTTCTTTTCTAAGGAATATGTCTCTGGAAAGCAAGTTGGAATTGGTTAAGACTGTAAAGTAGTTAATAAAAAGGGGATTTTTTACATATAACTGATTCACTTTGCTGCATGATAGAAATTAACACAACATTGTAAAACAACTATATCCCAATAAAAATTAACAAAAAAAGGGCAGAATTTTGAAAATTTCCTTTAAGAGCACGATTATACTCAGAGGTTGATATCCCCTGTCCTCACTAACTCATATCCAGGTCCTGGCCTTACCACCAATCCCCTCCTAGGTCTCTGGGAATTCCAAGTGAAATACAACTTGCAATATTTCACATAATAAGTTTTATGATTACCCAGTTTTGAAAATTTTGGTGTCTGCATATGTGTATATCACTTTTTGGGTAGTGGAAACATCAATGGGGAAATTATTACCTGCAATTATTTTTAACCTTTACAGTAGCTTCACTGAATCATTTGATATCCAAATCCAATGGAAAAAAATCAGTATAACAAAAATCCCTATATTTATTGAAGGTACTAAAGCTGTAAGCTTTTAGACATTAAAAGAGGTTATGCATTGACCCCGAAACAATTATATACTTGACATACATTCAGTCACAATCACTGTGGGAACCAGAAGGATTCATCATTTCAATAAGAACTCAGCAGGTTAAGACTAGTGTCAGAAAAGAGGCAGTACATCAGAATTGGACCATTAGGACTCAATCTATAAAATGCCATCTATTCAGTTAATTGCAAAATATTATTTTAAGGCAGAGTGCTACTCAACCTTTCCTAGGTCCCTGGGATAATTGGTATAACTTCTATGTATACTCCATCCATGTGGACATGAAAAATTTGAATTTTTGCATGAAGTTACTTATTATATGGCATTATATGCTGATTTTAAAAAAAATTATTAATTAGATAATAATTGCTTTACAATATTGCGTTAGTCTCTGCCATACATCAACATGAATCAGTCGTAGGTATACATATGTCTCCTCCCACCTGAACCTCCTTCCCACCCAATCCCACCCCTCTAGATTGTCATAGAGTACCAGGTTTGAGCTCCCTGTGTCATATAGCAAATTCCCACTGGCTTTCTATTTCACATACCCTGACATTTAAATCATTCCTCGAAATAGGTATTCTGCATCTTGAAGAAACGCATTTTCCAACTGTTTTTTTTTGTGTGTGTGTGTGTGGGTGTGTCTGTGTGTGTGTGTGTCTGTGTGCCATAAATGGCCCCTGATGGACTAAGTTAATCAAAAGAACTATCAATACTATATACCATGCATTTCCATTTGGAGCCATTTTATTTTCCTGACTTCTACTACCACATGGCTTCCTAGTTAGTGAAAGTGGTAAAGAATCTGCCTGCCAGTACAGGAGATGCAAGAAACACAGGTTCAATTCCTGGGTCAGGAAGATTTCCTGGAGGAGGCAATGGCAACTCACTCTAATATTCTTCCCTGGAAAATTCCATGGACAGAGGAGTCTGGTGGGCTACAGTCCATGGGTCTGGCAAACAGTTGGACACAACTGAGTGATTTTCACTCACAATGATTATATAACAACAATATATCTCACTGGAGGACATGTTTCTTGTTCTTAACAAGATACTTCAGAATAATCCTGTTACCTTAAGATGTATATGTGAGAGTGGGTCTGGTAAGACCTTTCTATTGCTAGTAACCCATTGAAAAATATATAAAGCCCCACCCAAGCTCATAAGTGAGTCAGTCTCCACCCCCCTTCTGATGTCTTTGTCAGAAGTTTTCTGTATCATTTTTATACTGTAATATAACTTTTGCCACACAAAGCTCTGAGTGACTGAAGCTGAGCCCCTGGTCTTCAAGCAAAATTCTTTGCTTTGGAGATCACAAATCTGACAACATTCACCATAAGCTATCACCATTATATCCACTACTGTGGGCAAGAACCCCTTGAAGAAATGGGGTAGGCCTCATAGTCAACAAATTAATCTGAAATTCAGTTCTTGAGTGGAATCTAAAAAATGATAGAATGATTTCTGTTTGTTTCCAAAGCAAACCATTCAATATCACAGTAATCCAAGTCTATGCCCCAACCACTAATGCTGAAGAAGCAGAAGCTGAATGGTTCTATGAAGACCTCCTAGAACTAATACCAAAAAAAGATGTCCTTTTCATCATAGGTGACTGGAATGCAAAAGTAGGAAATCAAGAGATACCTGGAGTAACAGGCAAGTTTAGCTTTGGAGTACAAAATGAAGCATGGCAAAGGCTACAAGAGTTTACACAAGAGAACGCACTGCTCAGAGAAACACCCTCTTCCAACAACACAAGAGATAACTCTACACATGGGCATCACCAGATGGTCAATACCAAAATCAGATTGATTATATTCTTTGCAGCCAAAAATGGAGATGCTGTATACAGTCAGCAAAAACAAGACTGGGAGCTGACTATGACTCAGATCATGAACTCCTTATTGCAGAATTCAGATTTAAATTGAAGAAAGTAGTGAAAACCCCTAGACCATTGAGGTATGCTGCTGCTGCTGCTGCTTCTGCTAAGTCGCTTCAGTCATGTCCAACTCTGTGCGAACCCATAGATGGTGGCCCACCAGGCTCCCCTGTCCCTGGGATTCTCCAGGCAAGAATACTGGAGTGGGTTGTCATTTCCTTCTCCAATGCATGAAAGTGAAAAGTGAAAGTGAAGTCGTTCAGTTGTGTCCGACTCTTAGCAACCTCATGGACCACAGCCTACAGGGCTCCTCCATCCGTGGGATTTTCCAAGCAAAAGTACTGAAGTGGGGTGCCATTGCCTTCTCCACATTGAAGTATGACCTAAATCAAATCACTTATGATTATACAGTTGAAGTGAAAAAAAGATTCAAGGAATTAGATCTGATAGACAAAGTACCTGAAGAACTATGGACAGGGCTTCCTAATATTGCATAGCCAGTGATGATCAAAGCTTTTCTAAGTGGTCTATGCATATAAATAGAGAAAAACAATAGAATGGGAAAGACCAGAGATCTCTTCAAGAAAATTAGAGATACAAAGGGGAAGATTGGCACAATAAAGGAGAGAAATGGTATGGATTTAACAAAAGCAGAGAGATTAAGAAGAGGTGGCAAGAATACACAGAAGAACTATACAAAAAGATCTTAATAACCTAGACAATCATGATAATGTGATCACACACCTAGAGCCTGACATCTTGGAGTAGAAAGTCAAGGGAGACTTAGGAAACATCACTAATAACAAAGGTAGTGGAGGTGAGCTACTCCTGCTAAGCTATTTCAAATCTTAAACAATGATGCTATTAAAGTGCTGCACTCAATATGGCAGCACATTTGGAAAACTCAGCAGTGGCCACAGGACTGGAAAAGGTCAGTTTTCATTCCAATCATGAAGAAAGGCAATGCCAAAGAATGCTCAAACTACCACACAATTGCACTTATATCACATGCTAGCAAAGAAATGCTCAAAATTCTCCAAGCCAGGCTTCAACAGTGTATGAACTGAAAACTTCCAGATGCTCCAGCTGGATTTAAAAAAAGGAAGAGGAACCAGAAATCAAACTGCCAACATATGCTGGATCATAGAAAAAGCAAGAGAATTTCGAAAAACATCTACTCATGCTTCATTGACTACACTAAAGCCTTTGGCTATGTGGATAACAGCAAACTGTGGAACAATTTTTAAAGAGATGGGAATACCAGACCACCCTACCTGCCTCCTTAGAAATCTGTATGTAGTTCAAATCACAAGTAGAACTGGATATGGAGCAATGGACTGGTTCCAGAATGGGAAAGGAGTATATCAAAGGCATATGCCACTTTGCCTATTTAACTTATATACATCATTCAAAATGCCAAACTGGATGAAGCACAAACTGGAATTAAGATTGTGAGGAGAAATATCAATAATCTCAGATCTGCAGATGACACCACCATTATGGTAGAAAGCAAAGAGGAATTAAAGAGTCTCTTAATGAAAGTGAAAAAGGAGAGTGAAAAACCTGGCTTAAAACTCAACATTCAAAAAATGAAGATCATGGCATCCAGTCCCATCACTTCATGGCAAATAGTAGGAGAGACAATGGAAATAGTGACAGACTTTATTTTCCTGGGCTCCAAAATCACTGCAGATGGTGACTACAGTGATGAAGTTAAAAGATGCTTGCTCCTTGGAAGAAAAGCTATGACAAACCCACACAACATATTAAAAAGCAGAGACATTACTTTGCCAACAAAGTCTGTCTAGTCAAAGCAATGTTTTTTTCAGTAGTCATGTATGGTTGTGAGAGTTGGACCATAAAGAAAGCTGAGCAGTGAAGAATCTGCTTTTGAGCTGTGGTGATTCTTGAGAGTCCCTTGGACTCCCAGGAGATTAAATACATTAATCCTAAAGGAAATCAATCCTGAAAATTAATTGGAAGGACTGATGCTAAAGCTGAAGCTCCAATATTTTTGACCACCCGATGTGAAAAGCTGACTCATTACAAAAGATCCTGATGATGGGAAAGATGGAAGGAAAGAGGAGGGTGAGACAACAAAGGATGAGATGATAGGATGGCATCACCAACTTGATGGACCTGGTTTTGAGCAAGCTCCTGAAGTTGGTGATGGGATCACAAAGAATCCAACACGACTGTGTGACTGAACTGACTGATGTAGAATAAATCAGCCTCAAAATACATATATAGTACATGAAATCATTTACATAACATTCTTGAAGAAGCGAAAGTCTAGAGATACATAACACCACAGATTAATAATGGTTTCTAGGGTATAGTCACCACAAATTGACATCAGGAAACTTTTGATGATGATGGCAACATTCTCTATCTATTCTGTTATGTTTGTTGGAAGTCTCTACATACTTGTCAAAATTTATAGAACTTTACATTACAAAGGATGATTTTTACTGTTTGAAAATTATATCTTTGTACAAATGACCAGCAAATGAAAATGTGCTCAACATCACTAATTATCAGGGAAATGCAAATCAAGACCACTATTGAAATCTCACCTCACACCTGTCAAGAGGCCTATTATGTAAAAGGATAAATACCATTATAAATGCCAGTTTTTAAAAAGGATATTCACCTTTATTGCCCTTTCCTTTATGGGCTATTAAATATTTTAATAACTAAGCATTTAAGGAGGTACACTTGTATAAATTATTCAGGAGACAAAAAAGTACTGCATAATATTTATACATCTAAATATTCAACTTCTAGAAAAGGTTTATAATTTCTGAAATTTTATTCTTATCAATGGATCCTTTATTTTACTTTGAGAGGCTGGCATTATGAAAAAAAAAAAAAAGTCCTAAATTCTATGCCCCATCTCTCTTCTGTTGCTATTTTACTCTAGCTAGCTTTCAGTTGTCAAAACAACAGGTTAAACCTAGCACCTAACTGTGCCAAATCTCTTTTGGAACGAAACCTCCATAATCTCTTCAGGACCTTATTTCCTCAGCTTGACCTGGACACTCACAGTTTCCAAAATGAGGGAGTCAGTGCAATAGTGCATAAAATATGAGGACTCTGAAAGCCCATGCATGCTTAGGGGAGTGTATAATTTAATAAAGTGTTCATTGATGTCAGCACATTGACTCATCACACTTGTGTTGATGTCGCAGCCTGCAGCACAGAGACTCCTACTGCTAATTAGATGACTGAAGCAAGATTATATTTCCCTTGGAGATAGACACAAAGGCGAGAGAGTTATTCTCAAAGGTATTTTCAATTTACAAGTATTTGATGGGACAGAACCAAAATAGGAACAGGCACACTGTAGGGGCGGCCAAGTAGGGAAATGAACTCGACACAGTTGCATTATTTACAAGAACGAAAGTTATAAAAGACACCACCAGGCTTCTATTGTTCCTACTTTATTCCCACATAAATTTCTCACATAAATTATGAAGAAGGAATAATATTTTTATGGCTTATGTGCTAAGCTTTTTAACAACTCCTTGTAAATCCTAGAAAAATTCAAGACCTCTGAGTTGAAATCCATATGTTGGACTTTACACTTTGTTTTCTCAGGACATCTGTTAGTTTTATCTTTTATAATTATGTTCAAAAAAGTCAAATGAATGATATCTCAAAAGATGTTGAATTATATATCAGTCACAGAGTTAGGAGAGGCTTTTCACCTAAGATCATACAAATGAAAGCTTTGCTCATACTGAAGCAAAAGCAAATCTCTGTGATAATTTTCATTAAAGGGTTGTAATACTTTAAATATTTTATCTCATAACCTGACCTAAATATTAAAGATTATCTGGTGATAATTATTTACTCAGTACTATTGTAAAGATGATTTTATATTTTTAAAGCAAGCCTTCAATTTTTATTCATTTGTTTTGTATTTGATAACATCAAATGGAAACTTTAGTTGCCTGATAATGTTTGAACCTTCAGTTTGCTATGAAATGCTTTGACAAGAGTGACATAAGCCAGAAAGAAAAACACCAGTACAGTATACTAACGCATATGTATGAAATTTAGAAAGATGGTAATGATAACCCTGTATGCAAGACAGCAAAAGAGACACAGATGTATAGAACAGTCTTTTGGACTCTGTGAGAGAGGGAGAGGGTGGGATGATTTGGGAGAATGGCATTGAAACATGTATAATATCATAAAAGAAAGAAATTGCCAGTTTAGGTTCGATGCAGAGTGCAAGATGCTTGGGGCTGGTACACTGGGATGACCCAGAGAGATGGCATGAGGAGGGAGGTGGGAGGGGGGGTTCGGGACTGGGAACACATGTATACCAGTGGCAGATTCATGTTGATGTATGGCAAAACCAATACAATATTGTAAACTTAAATAATAATACTAATAATAAATTTTTAAAAAAGTTAAAAATAAAATCAATAAAAAAAAGAAATGCTATTATTAGAAGAAAGCAAACTACTAAACAGTGTGTATGAGGTAACGTTTTGTACTTTTCTAATACTAATGTGGATATATTCTTACAAAAGAAAGTAAGTTGTAGACAGAATTATCCTGTTTTTAAAAAGGCATTCCTTTTATTTTTTAAAATTTTTGGCTGTACCACATGGTAAATATTGTTCCATGATCAGAGATTGAACCTGTGTCCCCTGCATTGGAAATGTGGAGTCTTAACCACTGATCTGCCATGGAAATCCCCAGCATGATCCCATTCTAAACCAGGGCTAATGAGAAAAGAATGCTAATGAGAAAAGGTATGGAATGAGAATTGATTTGTTAGGAAACTGAGCCATCTCTCTTGACTTTTCTTATTGTCAATACATGTTGCTCTCTAATGTTTTAATTTACTTGTTTTATTTATTTTTTTTAAGCAAACAAGTTCAAAATAGTGTAAATTTTACTATTCTGATCTTTCAGTGAAAAGAAACCATTAACAGTTTCATCATTCTGTTGCTGCTGCTGCTGAGTCACTTCATTCGTGTCCGACTCTGTGCAACCCCATAGGCGGCAGCACACTGGGCATCGCCCCCCGCCGCCCCCGTCCCTGGGATTCTCCAGGCAAGAATACTGGAATGGGTTGCCATTTCCTCCTCCAATGCATGAAAGTGAAAAGTCAAAGTGAAGTCGCTCAGTCGTGTCCGACTCCTAGCGACCCCATGGACTGCAGCCTACCAGGCTCCTCCATCCATGGGATTTTCCAGGCAAGAGTAGTGGAGTGGGGTGCCATTGCCTTCTCCCATCATTCTGTTACTTAAACATTTTAATGAACAATTCTTTAATGGTATATCTTGTAAAAACCAGATACTATGATAAATAATCAGTATTTAAAAGGTATAATGATACTGTTTTCTACCTATGTTTAAAATTCATTAGGGAAAATAGAAGAAAATAAATAAGCAGTATTTTTAAAGCTTTTAAACTTTGAACATTTAAAAAATTCCCATTACATGTCCTTGTTACCACACCCCAACTGATTTAGCATTATTCTTTGGGCTAGAGATTTCAGGTATCAGGCTCTGAGAGTGTGGAAAGAATAAGATTGTGAATACTTAACATGGAATTTTCCTCAGCAAAAACATCAGTATTTGCAAAATAAGTGCCTTGAAAGTCAGTAATTACTGTATTTGCAAAGCTTTCTTAATTACCTCAGTGTGGAGAGAACTAATGATAAAATGTAGGATAATTCCCACATCACTGGAAAGGGAGAGATCACTATAGATTCTGAAAATGGCTCCCATGATAAGAAATAGAATGTATAATGGCCAGTGGTCAAATAGTGTCAGTCTCCTGGCCCCTGGCCTTCTTCCTTTTCCATGACCAAGTCAACATCCTTGAGGCTTGATGGAGGAAAAGTTAGAAGCACAGACTGGGTGGTAGAAAAAAAAAAATGAAGAATGTATCTAGCCTCAGAGAGCTCTAAATAACTGAGCATATTGTGGGGCTTCCCTGATGGCTCAGAGGTTAAAGCGTCTGCCTCCAATGCGAGATACCTGGGTTCAATCCCTGGGCCGGGAAGATCCCCTGGAGAAGGAAATGGTAACCCACTCCAGTATTCTTGCCTGGAGAATCCCATGGATGGAGAGGCTGGTAGGCTATACAGTCCATGGGGTCGCAAAGAGTCGGACACGACTGAGCGACTTCACCCATCACCATTGTGAGGAAGAAACTCCAGAACTAGTTTTGTCTTGAGACGGTTCTAGAAAACCAACTTTTATATGAGCAACTATTGCTGGGAGAAATATCAATAACCTCAGATATGCAGATGACACCACCCTTATGGCAGAAAGTGAAGAAGAACTAAAAAGCCTCTTGGTGAAGGTGAAAGTGGAGAGTGAAAAAGTTGGCCTAAAGCTCAACATTCAGAAAACAAAGATCATGACATCCTGTCCCATCACTTCATGGGAAATAGATGGGGAAACAGTGGAAACAGTGCCAGACTTTATTTTTTTAGGCTCCAAAATCACTGCTGATGGTGACTGCAGCCATGAAATTAGAAGACGCTTACTCCTTGGAAGGAAAGTTATGACCAACTAGACAGTATATTCAAAAGCAGAGACATTACTTTGCCGACTAAGGTCCATCTAGTCAAGGCTATGGTTTTTCCAGTGGTTATGTATGGATGTGAGAGTTGGACTGTGAAGAAGGCTGAGCGCCAAAGAATTGATGCTTTTGAACTGTGGTGTTGGAGAAGACTCTTGAGAGTGCCTTGGACTGCCAGGAGATCCAACCAGTCCATTCTGAAGGAGATCAGCCCTGGGATTTCTTTGGAAGGAATGATGCTAAAGCTGAAACTCCAGTACTTTGGTCACCTCATGCAAAGAGTTGACTCATTGGAAAAGACTCTGATGCTGGGAGGGATTGGGGGCAGGAGGAGAAAGGGACGACTGAGGATGAAATGGCTGGATGGCATCACGGGCTCGATGGACGTGAGTCTGAGTGAACTCCGGGAGTTGGTTATGGACAGGGAGGCCTGGCGTGCTGCTATTCATGGGGTCACAAAGAGTCGGACATGACTGAGCGACTGAACTGAACTATCATATGCTAACTATCGAGGAAGGTACTTTCACAAGTGCTAGAAAGTGAAAGTGAAATTGCTGTCAATTGTATCTGACTCTTTGCGACCCCATGGACTGTAGCCTACCAGGCTCCACCCATGGGATTTTCCAGGCAAGAGTACTGGACTGGGTTGCCATTTCCTTCTCCAGGGGATCTTCCCAACCCAGGGATGGAACCCAGGTCTCCTTCATTATAGGCAGAATGCTTTTACCATCTGAGCCACCAGGGAAGTCTCAATTCATTCTTAAACTACTGTAAATTAGTTTCTAATTATACAAATCAGAGAAATAAGGCAAGAATCTTCAAGATACATGAGTTGGGCTACAGAAAATAGCATCATATTAAATAGCTTCTTAAATATAAATTGAATTATATAATCTTAATTTCAATAAACAGTAGTTTTATAGTCCATCTGAAAATATTAACCAGGGTCATCTGTATTTTTGCTTCCATTTTGCTAATTGCATTTGATTAAATTTAGAGATAGATATTTAAATATTAATGTTTTTTCATATTATAAATATGAATGCTTGGCCTCTATTTCAAAAACACTTATGAATAAAACATTACATTTCCTCTGAATGGCAAAGTTAAATAGATCCACCAAATGGAATTAGGATCCCTGAATGTAAAAATTATATTGATTTAATTTATTTCTGGTGAAATCTTCACACTAACATCAATAATATTTCCTGTCAATATTCTCATTTTCAAGGTTTTATTTTTCCCAGTTCAAAACCCCAAGATTTTAAGTGCCTTGTACTTACTTGTACTTAGAGGGTAGGGAAGAAAGATGGGAAATGGTAAAGAGGTAAAGAAATGTAAATTAAAAGGTGAGATTGAGGGCGGGTGCTGGGCCTTTCACTGATCTCAAGGTATGCTAACTGTTTCTCTGCTGTCACTGAAGGATCAACAATCAGTGTTTAGTAAAAGAAAACAGAAAAAGTACAAAAAAGCTTCTTCAGAGCCAATATTGACTGAGTGCTATCATATGCCAAACACATTTATACATAGTTTAAATGCTGTTTTTCATTTTAGATTATTTACTGTTCTAATATTTATCCCTAAGATCTAGCTTGGATCTTTGAACACATAGTCACTCAACAAATTCGTACAAAACAAGCTTCCCTGGTGGCTCAGAGGTTAAAGTGTCTGCCTCCAATGTGGGAGACCCGGGTTCAATCCCTGGGTCGGGAAGATCCCCTGGAGAAGGAAATGGCAATCCACTCCAGTGTTCTTGCCTGGAGAATCCCATGGACGGAGAAGCCTAGTAGGTTGCAGTCCACGGGGTCGCAAAGAGTCGGACACGACTGAGTGACTACACCTTACCTCACCTCACCTCACTTTATATATTTCCCTAATAGAATACTTACAACTAAGTTATATTAAATATTAATCACATTGACTTGATAAAGAAGTCTGAGGGATTAACTAACATATCTAATGCAATACAGCTAGTAAAAAGCAAAACTCAGATTTTAAAAGTCATTCTCTCCTGTTAATTATACTATCTTCTAACAGTAGACTGTTTATTACTCATACAGCAACAAAAACATAAAAGAGAGAATAAACAGGATCATTAGACAAATTGTTAAATTCCTATTTTTCAGAATAGATTTTTTGTTAATAGTAGTGGTAGGTACACATCTAAATGATTTCTAAAGATCTCTTCCTCTTGTTCTTCACACCCATGTGTTGCTCCTTCCTCTTGAATGTGAGCTGGCCTAGTGACTTGCTTCTCATCAATATAATACAGGAAAAATGACGGGATATTAATTTCAAAAATTACCTCTTACATCTTACTAAGAGGCTCTCTCTACTCTCTCTTCTGCTTGCATGTTTGCATGATTAAGTTGCCATGAAGAGAAGAATCATTTGCAAGGAGCTGACACCAGCCAATGGAGAGTAACCATCAAAAACCTGGGACCCTCAGTCCAATAACCAGTAAGGAACTGAATCCTGCCAACAACTATCTATTCAGTTGCTTATGATTATACAAAATAGGAAAGAGATAAAGTGTCCTAGTGGCCCACTGGAAGTAACAATAGTTTCCTAAACCCCAATAAATGCTATAATTATTGTGGTTCCAATTGCAATATGTGCCATTTTTTAAAAACAAAAATTCCTTGGGTATAAATTCCATTTCTTATGGATTCATCCAGTCAATTCAAAGATGCATTTTTTATTCACATTTTACCATCTTTGAACACAGAAAATCTCTTTCAATTAACACAAAATAACAGTACTCACACATGTGATGAATTATAATAACTTACAAATGTGTTAATATACATTTTCAATATTCTTTGTAGTTCTATACTATTGGTGTTAAAAAAAAAGGTTCATAAAAACAATGGTATTTAGAAATTAAGAAATCAATTCCTGAAACTATATAGCCCTCAACTTTATACACATATTTCTTATAGCAGTTTAAAAAGCAATTTTTTGCCTTTGTTCAGGTATATTGGTATGGTCCCATTTAATCAATATAATGAAACTGATGTGACACAAATTGAACTTTGGGAATAATATAGTTTTGTAGTCCATCAAAAACATGCGGTAATAACATCTTCTGATGGAATACTACTCTTATATGTTTGAGTCATTTTAAAAGGATGATTGGGTTTCTTTATCAGGACTGTGCAGTACCTATTTGCAAAGCCTGAAGACACACCCCTGAGAGATATAACTCACATCTACTGCTCTGAGACAAACTGCAATTAACTGATGGTGGAACTCATTGTCATCATCTGGGATAATCCTACAGCTTTTCCATAGAGACAAAATGCTAAAGAGTGCAATACAGTGATTTTCACTCTACTCTTACTGGAGGTGTCTGCTTCTCAAAATTAAAATGGATAATTGAAGTGCAAAGCAGCAGTAGAAAATGTGTGGAGAGTTGCTTAGGTATCAACACCAAATCTTTACTACTTGTTTTGTTTGACTATGCAGTTAGTGGAAGGCTTCCCTGGTGGCTCAGAGGTTAAAGCCTCTGCCTGGAGTGCAGGAGACCCGGGTTCGATCCCTGGGTTGGGAAGATCCCCTGGAGAAGGAAATGGCAACCCACTCCAGTACTCTTGCCTGGAGAATCCCATGGACGGAGGAGCCTGGTGGGCTACAGTCCATGGGGTCGCAAAGAGTCAGACACGACTGAGCGACTTCACTTCACTTCACTTCACTTCACTTAATGCAGTTAGTGGAAGTACCTTGGAATAACACAGGAGAAATAATACATTTGTACTTGCTGTTGTTAATACATCTATGAGCAAATATAAATAAATGGGTGGTTAGATAAGATTCATTTTCATTGCAGTATCATTCACTTTTATAGCCTTTCTTGGAAAGAGAGAGACTAAATCATCTTTATTTTCTATGTGTTTTCTTTTCTTCAGTTTTCAAAATTTTGTTCATTGTTTTCATTGTATTCTTCTCTCTATTGTTTGGCTTGCAAGCATCCTCTTCACTGAAAAAAAGGATTGATAGCTTTAATCTACCACAAAAATGAAAGAATATCCTTGGAAATATCAGGGGTAGGTGGTGAAGACATTCTTGATATTTAGGAATTGGGCAATGTTGTTACCTATGGTATCCTGGTGATTATCTCAAGCTTTAAATAAACTAATTTGGGGGCATATTATTTAATGGCATTCATGAATCAGTCTTTTATGAAGATACAATACACAGCACAGATGAGCTTTTTTTCACCTTTTTTTTTTTTTTTGTCAGTTACAGAAGCCTGTGAAATGGGTCAGGGATCAATCTCACCATATTTTCTCTGCTGTTGCCTTTCACAACCTTCTCATTGTTGGGGTCACCATCTGATGAAGCAAGAATTCAGTTTTGTTTTTCAGGCAACATAAATAGAGAACCAGGCACATGTGTGCTCAGTAGATGAGTCATGTCTGACCCTTTGCAATCCTATGGACTGTAGCCAAGCTCCTCTGTCCATGGGATTTGCAGGCAAGAATACTGGAGCAGATTGCCATTTCCTTCTCCAGGGATCTTCCGCATTCAGGGATCGAACCCACGTCTCCTGTGTCTCCTGTATTGGCAGGCAGATTCTTTACCATTGAGCCACCTGAGAAGGCTAATGATGTCTACATTAATTCTCTCTGCCTAATAGACTAAAAAGTTGTATATGCGGATGGATCCTGGGAACTTGTTTAAACTGAGGTGTAGCACAAAACTTATGTTTATCTTCATTCTCATTTTTTCATTTCACCACTTGCTGGTTCTATGAAAATCCAAGAGAATAGGGCTCATTTTCTGTAGTGTTCTCCCTCATTTTCCTACTGCCTAGAAATATAGCTGAAGAAGACTTGGTCTTTGGTTTCAACCATCAGGTCACCTGCAACTATAGGATCAAATCTGCAGGTATTTGCACCTTCTGATGTCACTGGTACATGTAACCACCTCCACAACTCATTAACATTCATTCTTAACTCTGCTTGCTTTCTTTTTAAATTAACTTTATTGAGGACATATTAGATAGAAAATTTCCAATATCTAATGCATGCATTTTGATGAGTTTGGATGTATGCATACATCCACAAAATCCTCACTGTAAACAAGATAATAAACCTATCCTTCACCTACAAAAGATTTCTAGTCTCCTCACTTTTCTTGTGTGTAAGTGGTTAGAGCATACTCTCTGCCTCCTTAACAAGTTTTTAAATGCACAACACAGCATTGTTAACTGTAGGCGCTATGTTGTATAGCACATCTTTAGAAGTTACTCATCTTGTATAAATGTAACTTTATACCCATTAAACAGCTCCTCATTTCTTCCCCTGCCCCATCTTCTCAGAATAGTCCAGTACTCACAATGCATTATAATACAGTTCCTGCCTATTTCTCTGTATTCATTTCTCACGTATTTGTACTGACTGATCTTCTTCTAGTACAGTGGACTCCATTCATTTCACCCAATACTTCAAGTCCATTTTTGTATCAGGATGTTTATGCTTGCTGTTCCCTCCGCACTGAGAGCTCTTCTACTCACATTTCACATTTCTCATCTCAACTTAAATATCACCTTCTCAAAAATGTCTGATGATTCTACTTAAAACTAGCCCTCAGAGACATTTTCCTTCACTTCATATCATTCATTACTTTTATATTTTTCATCACAGGGTAATATTATTGTTAATTTGGTCTACTGTTTATGTATTATCTGTCCCTAAATTATATTCTACACAAATACAAGAAACTAATATTTATTATGTTTTGTTTCAGCCACAATGCACAGAGCAGTCTTGGCACATTTGCAGAACAATGTCTGTTAGCAACAAATCAAATAAAACAAAGAAAAGAAGAGTAAATTTAATTATTTTCTAAGGCCTGGGAGCTTCCCTGAAACTTTCTGTATTTATCATGGATGGTGCTTTCTGAGGCCTCAGTCTTCACTTAATTTCCAATTAAGTGTGGATTCACTTTCAAGTTTACCCATTAGACTGATTCTATTTATACTGTTTATGTGATAAATTGATTCATTATGTAACTCAGCTTAGTGGTCAAGTTTGAATATGCCATATCTTTTGGAAATTATGACTTGAAGCAATAAGTGGTTCTTACTGTGATTGGGCATAGCAGATATTCACTACCCAAATGTTTGGCAAATACAGATTATGATTTGACTATAGAGTTTTTTTTTTTTTTTTGTCAGAGAAGGCAATGGCAACCCACTCCAGTACTCTTGCCTGGAAAATTCCATGGATGGAGGAGCCTGGTAGGCTGCAGTCTATGGGGTTGCTAAGAGTCAGACACAACTGAGCAACTTTCCTTTCACTTTTCACTTTCATGCATTGGAGAAGGAAATGGCAACCCACTCCAGTGTTCTTGCCTGGAGAGCCCCAGGGATGGGGGAGCCTGGTGGGCTGTCATCTATGGGGTCACACAGAGTCAGACACGACTACAGTGACTTAGCAGCATAGAGTTTTTAATTTATCTTTTCACATTGCCAAGGTACAAGCACGCTTTCTGTTTTAAATACTCCAGATTATATCCATGGCAACTATACTTTTTAACACAAATGTTGCTTATAATTATCTGTTATATTTTTTAAAAAAAAAAAAAAAAACTATATATTCCATTACAATGCATGGACTTAAGCTTTCTTTGGCAAGTTAAAAAAAGAGGGAGGGTCTAGTTTTAGTAATTTTTAATAGTTATCCAGGTTGAGTAAAAAGTGGATTTTAGTTATCTCATTTTTCTGCTGCAAGCAATATTTAAATGTTCACTAAGTTACTGAAAATGGCAACCCACTCCAGTATTCTTACCTGGAGAATCCTATGGACAGAGGAACCTTGCGAGCCATGGGGTTGCAAGAGTCGGACACAACTGAATGACTTTGACTACTTGACTAAGTTACTGAAAGGAGAATGATTTTATGTGTTTTCTGAGGATAATGAGCATCAGAAATTTGTTTCTTCAGCAATACATTTGTATTGTGGTTAGTATTATGGTTTTCAAAAGTTTTTTTTTTTTTTTTTTTTTGCATTTTAAGGGAAAAACACTGAATATGTGTTCTACACTTGAGAATTTCTTAAAGATGAAAGATGATAAAACAAAGGAGAAGAAAGTACACAATAAATCAATATAAAAACCAGTCTAGCACTGATAAATATCAATGAAGTCACTAGAGTGTAAGAGTTATTACAAGGTTTGAATTGCTTTGGAAAATCTAAACATAACTAATATTTTCCAAGTTAATAAAAAAGTATTATATGATCAATTATTATTTTGTGAGAATTTGGTGTGAAACAAAATGAAATTTGTTCTCCAGAATGTTTTGGTAAGCATTCAGATGCTTTAATTGATTCCAGATAAACAGAAGTATCAAATTTATATATCAAATAGACCACTGGACTAAGGCTAAAACCTTGTGTTTACCCATTTGCATGTCAACTAAGTTTACTCTATGCTATGACCACAGATTACACTGATGCTCAGAGTACATGCATCTTTCTTTCCTCTAGCATCTCTCTCATGAGAATGCTTTCTTTTTCAAGAATGTCTAAGCAAGATTGTGATTTTAGAAAAACACAAATCTCTCATATTATGATTCCATTTAATTTAACATCTCCTTTTATTTTTTTTTTCTGAGTTTCTTTAAAAAAAAAAAAACAAACTAGTTTAATTGCAATGTCTTTCTCTTTTTAAACGCCATGCAGTATATATATATATACACACATACATACATATATATATACACACACACATATATATATATATAGTTTTCAAATGTTTACAATGTTGTGTTGGTTTCAGCCATGTCTTTCCATGCTTAGCTGCTCAGTTGTGTATGACTTTTTGCACCTCCATGGACTGTAGCCCATTAGGCTCCTCTGTCCATGGAATTCTCCAGACAATAATATTGGAGTGGGTTGCCATTCCCTTCTCCAGGGGATCTTCCCAACCCAGGGATTGAACTGGAGTCTCCTGCATTGTAGGCAGCTTCTTTACTGCCTGAGCTATCAGGGAAGCCCAAACAACAATGCAAATCATCCATAATTATATGTACATCTGCTCTCTCGATAGCCTCCTTCTGCTCCCCATCCCATCTCTCCAAGGCATTTTATCCTTTTAAAACCCATATCCCTTTTGTGCAAGGCCATTCCTGAAAAGAATGGCAAATCCAGCTCCTTGCAAATGCCAAGTTGTGTATGCCTAGAGAACTTATAGCAGTTTTTCAACAATAGCACTGGTAATATTTTGAACTGAGTAATTCTTGGTTGTGGGAGACCATGCTATGGAATGCATCCCTGGCCTTCAAACTCTAAGGCCAGTGGCAATGCCCCCTTGCTTAGCTGTGACAGACAAAAAAATCTCTGCTGCTACTGTTGCTAAGTCACTTCAGTCATATCCGATTCTGTGTGACCCCATGGAGTGCAGCCTACCAGGTTCCTCCATCCATGGGATTTTCCAGGCAAGAGTACTGGAGTGGGGTGCCGTTGCCTTCTCTACATAGTGCCAAACATTCTCTGGGGGAGGAGGAGGAAAACTGCCCCCAATTAAGAACCACAAGATTGCAAAGTTGCCTAGAATATTTATATTTAGATGGATAATTTAATTAAGCACTGAAAGCAAACTTTAAGCAAAATGTGCACATTTAAAGGAAAAAGAAGACTGAAATCAGCACCTGGCTAAAGTCCTAAAAAGAAGTAGGCCTTAAGCATCAGTTCAGTTCAGTCGCTCAGTAGTGTCCGACTCTTTGCGACCCCATGAATCGCAGCACGCCAGGCCTCCCTGTTCATCACCATCTCTCGGAGTTCACTCAGACTCACATCCATCAATCAGCTTTAGCATCATTCCTTCCAAAGAAATCCCAGGGTTGATCTCCTTCAGAATGGACTGGTTGGATCTCCTTGCAGTCCAAGGGACTCTCAAGAGTCTTCTCCAACACCACAGTTCAAAAGCATCAATTCTTCGGCAATCAGCCTTCTTCACAGTCCAACTCTCACATCCATACATGACCACAGGAAAAACCATAGCCTTGACTAAACGGACCTTAGTCGGCAAAGTAATGTCTCTGCTTTTGAAAATGCTATCTAGGTTGGACATAACTTTTCTTCCAAGGAGTAAGCGTCTTCTAATTTCATGGCTGCAGTCACCATCAGCAGTGATTTTGGAGCCTAAAAAAAATAAAGTCTGGGCCTTAAGCATATGTTTGCTAATTAATTTGTATGCAATCTTACAAGAGAAGCCAATATTTCTATAGTTATTTTTCTATTTTTCCATTTCTAAGCTATTTTCATAAAAGCTTGTAATTCAAAATGACCTCAGGGTTAATCTAATCCATATCAGTAATTGTACAAATGCAAAATATGAGTCATCATTCCCCAAAGGCTCATACTAGCATAGCTGATCCAATCACCCAAAACTCAAGATACCAGTCTCACACTAAAATCCGTGAAACATTCTGTATATCCTCAAGCTTACACATAGGATCGCTCCAGGAATACAATGAACCAAAACTCAGAAAAATACTAAAACTTTCTTTACACTAAAGTGTGTGGCTGTTAAGGCTTAGTAAGGCTCTATTCTAACTGGCAGAGACACAAGCTGCAAAAATTGACCGGAAATTTTATGTGGGAGAAGGCAGAGTCAAGAATGCTTTAGGTTAGGAGGGGTCCAAAAAGTCCCTTTCAGTTACCTTCAGTAAGCAACAGCATACAAAATACATTTATTAGAGGTTTTATCCTGACTCAGTCTCTATCCTTATGTTCATCTTGGTTTTCACTGAAATGCACTTACTCAACAAGTAAAAAATTATTGAATTTTGGTGTTGAGGAATAATGACATTAAAATATCTTTTGTGGTATTTTTGATGACTAAGTGATCTTGGTTTATTTGATACTTTTCAATACTCACAAATACTTTCCCAAATTCAAAAAGAAACAGTTGATACTAATTTAAAGCATGAAAAATGCATACATGCAAAGTTGGCTGATAAAATTAGTTGATTATTTGAAATAAAATTAGATCTTCATCACCCGGGAATGTCAACAAAATCCAAACGACTTAAAGAGTAAATGTACACGAAAGACTTTGAGAGTATTGCAAAATAATTTTTTTTCTTTTATTTTCTATACATATGAGATAATGGACATTCCCTAACTTACTGTGATAATCATTTCATGATGTACATCTGAATCATTATGCTGTACATCTAAAATTTACACAGTGCTGTGTCAATTAGATTTTAATAAAACTGGAAGAAAAAAAGAGTAAAAGGAAAATATTGTTTAATATTTTTCAGATAGCAGAATGAAAATGGAACAAAAGAATAGAGAAACATCTAGCTATAAATTAAAGGAAGATGGTACAAAGGAATAAAGAAATAAGCATTTCTAAGTCTTCATTTGCTTCTTCTATTAGGATTATATATCTCTATCTTTTGCCATTTACCTCCAAAGAGATGTTGTTGGGTTAATAACACCCACATCGTCATGCCACTCACTTTCATCTTGGCCATGCAACTTGTTTGGGTCAGTTGCCTTTAAGAACCAGGAGCAAGAAAACTACTAGGATTTTGTCTTGTTTACACAAAAACAACAAAGAAATAACTCAAATATAAGCTTTGGCTATATTTCCAAATATACATTAATTTCATATCAGTAGAAAAAAGATGACTGGTACTTCTTAAAAGACTTTTGGAGAAAAGAACATAACACAACTTAGGATCCTAATGGAATCTAAATCAAAATAAATCAAAAGGTAATTATGAAAATAGCATACCACAAATACAGTTAAGGGATTTTTAAAAACTCTTAAAGAAAAATTTAATACATTAACTGAGGAGATAGTAAATTTAAAAGTTTTAATAATAACAAGCCTACACATTTTAAAAACAATGTGCATACTGGTAAAAAATACACGCAAAATATATGATAAAGGAGTTCATATCTCTAAGGGACTTTGTAATTCATTCAATGAACTTTGACAAATTAATAAGAAAAAAACAATAAGGATCACAATGAAAAAATAAGTAAAAAATAAATAGACAATGCCCAGTGGAAAGATAAGAATCAGAGTATCATATGTTTGTCATTATTTTTGCTAACAAGTTTATTTCAAATAGCCTTCCAATGTAGACTGAATACCCTGCTTTATAGTTCCTGACTCCCAAGGAAGAATTCCAAAAAATAGATTCCTTAGCTTCTTTTACAGTTCGAAAACCCATATGTGAATTTGTCTCTACAAACTTGATGCAACAAAATTCTCAGTGATACACACACTGGTAGGAGTGGCTGCCAGCAACAGAACTTCAGGGCAATAGAAGAAATGTCCACTTTATTACAAGGCAAGACACAGCTGATGGATCAAAACAAAACAAAAAATTGGCTGAAATTAAAAATAAAATTTTAATCATCCTATGGTTTGCAGTAGCAAAATTGTTAATTAAATTATGACCTAGAGTAAAATGCCCATTGAGCCACAGAACTTTGAGGGATCAGGTGGCTGTTCTCAGAGAACAATATTAAAGGGCAGAAGGAATGTGTAAACTGTGAAGGTGAATTTGTTGTTTCAAGCTATACTGACAGCTTGAAGGAAACAATTCACAAGTATGAAGCCCTAAGTCTTAGCTGAAGGCACAGAGAGAAACCATGGGAATTTTATGATTGATAAAATAATCTTGTATTACCTATAACTGTAGACTTAACTCAGAACTCCAAACTCAAAAGTTTAATCCTACCAATTATAAAATTTAAAAAAAGTTTACTGCATACACAGTCTCATTACTACCACAGTATGTGTGCATGCTAAGTGCTAAGTCACTTCAGTTGTGTCCGACTCTGCAAGCCTATGGACTGTAGCCCACCAGGCTCCTCTATTCATGGGATTTCCCAGGTAAGAATACTGGAGTGGGCTGCCATGCCTTCCTCCAGGGATCTTCCTGACCCAGGGTTGGAACTCAAGTTTCCTGCATTGGCAGGTGGGCTTTTTACCACTAGCACCACCTGGGATGCCCCTACCACCACAGCATAGGAAGCTAATGGACTGATATAGACTAAGAGAGATTCTGAGTACTGGAGCAGAAAAACATAGTAGGATCTAGATGACTCAGTGTCCCCCAAAATCCCAAACGTCTCTGAGTCTTCCCTATTAGCAGAAACAGCCTTTCTTTCCAAGTCCAAGAAGGCCTCTTTTGCTTAAAATCCAATAACAACCTAATCTGAAAGTTACCTAAACAGGGAAAACTATTCTTATTATTCCCATCCTCCACCACTTCTAATTATCTCCTGATCTAAATTAGAATCAGAACTCAACATGCCGCAGGGAACCAATTACAAACTTAAATTCTAGAAGAGATGATGAAGCATGAAAACATTGTAATAATTTTGGATTTGTATCAAAAGAAATCTAGAAAATATATACAGGAATACATTTTGAATGTACTACAGCAAAGACTGCCATACATCATTTTAGAATGCAACATTTATTAATATGGCTGTCTTTCCCAGAAATTTAGAATTGATGTGCTAACCTCAGCACATAAATAGGCTTGCTTTGTTGCTTAGTTAGCTAATTAAATATGGACTTAATGAAGACTCTGAGATAACTCCAAACTCTTTGACATTTTGTATATTAAAAATGTCATTTAATTACAGAAGTAAGAATGGTAGAGTAGTTTTCTTGTGTGTAATTCACTCAACCTATTCTTTAAATCTCTTAAGAGAAGATGGCAAATGCTTTCTATCCTGTGTATTTAGAAATACATGGATGATGGCACATCAATATCTTTTAAAAGTATTGTAGAGGTTGTTCTCCTAGCTACAACTGCTGCTAAGAGATTCTGCAGTAAATAGGCTCACTTATTCCATAGCAGAATGAGATTCTTGGGTGTTGAGACCAAATAATATCAATAAACCATCAGATGCAAAATGTAATCTCTGTAATTAATAGTGGTGCCACAAGAATGCATTTTTCAATGGCTGGTTGATCATAGAATCTCTAGAACTGAAATATATGTGCAGAATTCTAAAGTTCACATGATTTATATAACAGGAAAACCTTGTGGTTGGTCAGGCAGAAAAAAATGATGCTTCAACTAAAACAAAGATGTATAGTTCTTCAGCTACATTGTGGACCTGAGTGATTTCAAAGTTTGAGAGTCCGGGGAATGATTAACTATTTAAGTACACCTGAGTGATAAGCATGGTAACAGCACAAATATCTGCTCCCTAGATTTCTAAATGATACTGTGGACATTTTCCAGGCTAACTATGAACTAGGGAGACAGAAAAAACTGGACATTTAGAATGTTAATAAAAGTTTCAAGTTAGTGATAATATCTTGGTACCTAAAAGATTTTTGGATGCATTAGCTGAAAGTGCTAGTTGCTCACTCATGTCTGAATCTTTGCAACCCCATGGACTGTAGCCCACAAGGCTCCTAACTCCATGAGATTTCCCAGGCAAAAATACTGGAATGGGTTGTCATTTCCTTTTCCAGGGGATCTTCCCAACATGGATCAATATGTTGAAGTGGTCTTTTAATCTAAATTTCACTTCATGATCAACTTACTGAGGCCTCAAACCCAATCCAAGAGCAATGGTGGCAGTTTCTAGGAATGTTAATTGGAATAAACATGCTCAAAACTAGAAGAAAATTTCCAACAGCTAGATAGCATTCATTCTTTTACCACTTTCTTAATCTCATATTTAGATTTTTATATATTACACCACATCAGCTCCTGTCTCACAGGCAGAGACTTCACCACATTGAAATCTATAAATTCCTATGATTTCATGTCCTTAGATCCTGACTGATTTAAGCATAGGATTCTGAAAGAATCTTAGCAGTTCTTAGTGATATCTCTGGTTGATAGATCCCAGGGTCTTATCACCGGAGGAATTCAGAATTGTGAGTGGAAGAGAGCAGAGCCAGAAGAACTCCTCTCCTTGACTAGCACAGAATCCCTACTCTTGGCAACTGTACAGCTGACCTATTTCTGGCCTTCTACTTTACAGATCCCATAGGGTTTCTGAAGAATCTAACTATATCAATACCTGGAGATTGACTAAAACTTGAAAACAAATCATTTTAACTTCCCGTGACAAGCTCTAGATGTATAACTGGAAAGAAAACAATCTTTGTTAGTTTAGCTCCGTATAAATTAAAGTATTTTTTAAATTTCTGAATGTTTTCCTTTGTTCTCAAAAATTTCCTAAAGTTCTGTTCACAAGAAAGCAATTTTTGCATTAAGCAAAAAGAATGCTGGCTATCTTAACATAATACTTTGAAGAAAAAAATCTTAATATCATTTATTACTTGGCAAGTGTGAGATTTTTCTAAATAAATTTCCAGCCACAATGACATTTAATGTTCACTTCAGTGGGATTAATACTTTCTGAGAATTTGCCATTTGAATCCCTGAGGATGTGTTTCAATACAGGTAATATCTACCTCATTAGAACCAGTAGTATTAAGATTTATTCCCAGGACATTCTGTGAAAGTTTTTAAATTTATTGGTGGACTTATTAACATTTTGTCCTAGTTTTAACCTGTTATTTGAAGATTTAAAAAATAATTTTAAAAAGGCATAAGTAAGGACTTGAAACTTTGGATATTTGAATATTAAGTTTAAACCACAAATTTTATTCAGCCAGCAGTTTAAATGTTAAATAATTTATGCTTATCTTTTCTTCCTAAAACTTACATGCTCATATATAATTTATGTTCAATTTCATAAAAGAGAGTGTAATGCACATGTTGCTAAAAATGTGCAAATGAGTGCTTAATATTTTTCTGTGTTCCTGCCCTTCCAAATTAAAGATATAAGTTTACAAATAAATATTTAAGGATTAGAACATTAGCATTATTATTTTATATAACTGATCTCATCAATTCAAAAATAAACTCATGCTTTGAGTTATTTTTAAGTTTGAACAATCCTATATAATATACTAAAACAAAGAATACAATTACAAAAATAAAGATTTTTAATTTTTATAATTAAAGAGTAAGACAGCTTAGTGACTGAACAACAACAACAACAACAACAACACACTTTTGACAGAGGCCTTTGAAGTTTGCAAATAACTCAAAATTAAATAATCAAGTAACTATTTTATCAAATACACATTGAGGATGGTTAAGATGATAGGAAATTTATCATTGGCATGACAAAATGCCTCTAAATACTTATATCATTTAATTTCAGTATAAAATAACCTCTACAAAGGACAAGAAATCCAATTGAAGAAAAGGGTGTGTTCCTGTAGACACTAAGTTCTAAGACCATGGACAAACATTTGATTTAACTGCTGAAATACTCAAATATTATTTAGATAATTAAACAATATAATTGTTCTCCTTTGTGATTCTATGTAGTGGCCAGACTAGTTAACTGACCACTTGTTTAATAAGTTAGATGATTATCAGTTAGGTGGACCAATATCCCCTTGAAATTACTATGTCAGAAGAAAATTAGGCCAGGGTTTAAAAGATAAAGTTAATAAAATTTTAGAATTTTAATGAAAATTAAAGTTAAAAAAAACCCACTAATGATTTCTTGCTTATTCACTTAATACATGCACATAAAAACAGTATAGTCATAAGAGTTTTAATAGTGATATTTAAATTATTAATTAAATATCATGTTAATTGAAAGGATTTTAAAACAAGTGATAAAAATTTATGAATAAAAAATCTGGAAAAATAGTAATAGCATAAAGTGAAATAAAGGTAAAAAGGATATAATCTTTTACTGTCAATGACTTTACCCCTACACACACATACACACACACACACAAAACACTAAAAGTTTTAATATTTTTAAGCATCTGGAATTCTTCTCAGATGAAAATTGAAGACAATTTTAAAAACTATAAATATTTCTCCTTTTATGCCTTTAGAAAGAAAAAATATATATCTTAATATTAGAATTTATATCATAGTATAAGTGGTTATAATATCGGTAATATTTTATGTTAAAATATGGGATGTGCATTGGTATCTAGAAAGCAAATTATGTTTAAAGGAGAAATACAATTTTATAATATACTTGTATCAGTTCAGTTCAGTTCAGTCGCTCAGCCGTGTCTGACTCTTTGCGACCCCATGAATCGCAGCACACCAGGCCTCCCTGTTTATCACCATCTCCCGGAGCATTCAGGATTTGAAACAGCTCAACTGGAATTCCATCACCTCCACTAGCTTTGTTTGTAGTGATGCTTTCTAAGGCCCACTTGACTTCACATTCCAGGATGTCTGGCTCTAGATTAGTGATCACACCATCATGATTATTTTTGTACAGTTCTTTTGTATATTCTTGCCACCTCTTCTTAATATCTTCTGCTTCTGTTAGGTCCATACCATTTCTGTCCTTTATGGAGCCCATCTTGGCATGAAATGTTCACTTGGTATCTCTAATTTTCTTGAAGAGATTTCTAGTCTTTTCCATTCTGTTCTTTTCCTCTATTTCTTTGCGCTGATAGCTGAATAAGACTTTCTTATCTCTTCTTGCTATTCTTTGGAACTCTGCATTCAGATGCTTATGTCTTTCCTTTTCTCCTTTGCTTTTTGCTTCTCTTCTTTTCACAGCTATTTGTAAGTCCTCCCCAGACAGCCATTTTGCTTTTTTTACATTTATTTTCTAAATTCCATATATATGTATTAACATACTATATTGGTGTGTTTTTCTTTCTGACTTACTTCACTCTGTATAATAGGCTCCAGTTTCATTCTGTTCATTTGAACTGATTCAAATTCAAATTCAAATGAATTTGAATATACACAGTTCCATTGTGTATATGTACCACAACTTTCTTATCCATTCATCTGCCAGTGGGCATCTATGTTGTTTCTGTGTCGTGGTTATTGTAAACAGTGCTGCAATGAACATTGGGGTATACACATCTCTTTCAATTCTGGTTTCATTGGTGTGTATGCCCTGCAGTGGGATTGCTGGGTAGTATGGCAGTTCTGTTTCCAGTTTTTTTAAGGAATCTCCACACTGTTCTCCATAGTGGCTGCACTAGTTTGCATTCCCACCAACACTGTAAAAGGATTTCTTTTTCTCTGCACCCTCTCCAGCATTTATTGTTTATAGACTTTTTGATAGCAGCCATTCTGACCAGTGCGAGACGGTACCTCATTGTGGTTTGATTTGCATTTCTCTGATAATGAGTGATGTTGAGAACTTTTTCATGTGTTTGTTAGCCATCTGTACATCTTCTTTGGAGAAATGTCTTTTTGGTTCTTTGGCCCATTCCTGGGGTCCAGCCCCAGTGGATCCAGGGCAATTTGAAGCGGGGACAGTGAGGGTGAGGAAAAACTTATTTATTTATTAATATAAGACTAGATTAGGAAGAAATAGTATAGTAGGAAAATTTAGTGGAGAAAAGAGGCTGAATAACTTGGCTTATGTGGAAAGCCAATAAAATCTCAGGACAAGAGATTTGCATCATCTACGTTGGGCCACCGGCACCCATTTGAATATCGAAGAGTGCCCCGCCTTGGGCTCTCTCTCTCACATAACTTAAAAGCTGGAGCAAGTAAGTAGACATGGCGAGCCTCCAAGCCCCAGATGGGAATTCAGCCTGAAAATAAAGAGGAGACACAGGGGAAACCAGTCCAGCAACTTGCCCATCCCCTATTATCCAGAAAGGCCTTTTATAACTTTTTTGTACATAGACATCAATGAATAATATAAAATTATGCAGAATCAGCAGCCCTGACTCTTATCAAAACCAGGCTTTCTTTCTGCATACCTAGTTGTATACACAAGTCTTAGGTGATTTACATCAGTTTATGGCCAGAGGGCCAATTAACATTTTACGGCCCTTTTCTGATAAGGGCTTGTCAACCAGAAGACTTATTTGTCTTAGAATGTTGTTCTTCCCAAAGTCTGGTGCCACTCTCAGAAAGCACTAAATAAAGTTACATTCTTACATAGCAAGGACACAAGAGGAGTGCAGTGATATATAACAAAGAAAAGTAATTAACTCAAAAGTCTAGTGTTGCTAACATCAAAACTACTATATTCTTATTTTTATATCCCAATTACATTGATTAATATCCTTCAGGTGCCTAAAAGATAAAGAATATGGAGGCCTGGCAACAGTCATTAACTCAACAGTGAAAACCCATCACCAATATGATTTTTAGCTCTTTAAAAATGGCTCTGTATCTTTAAGATGCTTTAAGCTTTGTGCCTCTCGTGGTTGGGGGGCTGTAAACAATTCACAAGTTGTAAAAAGTCTGGGGGAACCTGTTAGGCAAGTTAGAGAGCCATCAGAGGGATTTGAGCTGAAACACTCCTCTTTTTTTCTTTTTTATATGCAGGAGACTGTTAACTGGAGCCCTGAGTTAACTCTTTCCAGAGAAAAGTGGTGGTGTGCAGGCAGACTCTGGTTTTTGGAGGTAGATGTTCAGGAAAACTCAGGGGGAACCCCTGAAGCTAGATCACTCCTTTGTGTTTTGTCTGGCTTCCTTCCTCATGACCATTGCCATGGGCGGGATTCCTCACTCTGGCTCCCGGCAGCCCATTTTCTGATTCGGTCATTTATTTTTCTGGAATTGAGCTTCAGGAGATGCTTGTATATTCTTGAGATTAATTCATTGTCAGTTGCTTCATTTGCTATTATTTTCTCCCATTCTGAAGGCTGTCTTTTCACATTGCTTGTAGTTTCCTTTTGTTATGCAAAAGTTTTACAGTTTAATTAAGTACCATTTGTTTATATTTACTTTGATTTCCATTACTCTGGGAGGTGGGTCATAGAGAATCCTGCTATGATTTACATCAGAAACTGTTTTGCCTATGTTTTCCTCCAGGAGTTTTATATTTTCTGATCTTACATTTAGATTTTTAATCCATTTTGAGTTCATTTTTGTGTATGGTGTTAGAAAGTGTTCTAGTTTCATTCTTTTACAAGTGGTTGACCAGTTTCCCCAGAACCACTTGTTAAAGAGATTGTCTTTTCTCCATTATATAGTCTTGCCTTCTTTGTCAAAAAGATAAGGTGTCCATAGGTGCTTGGACTTATCTCTGGGCTTTCTATTTTGTTCCATTGATCTATGTTTCTGTCTTTGTGCCAGTACCATACTGTATTGATGACTAGCTTTGTAGTAGAGCCTGAAGTCAGACAGGTTGATTCCTTCAGTTCCATTCTTCTTTCTCAAGATTGCTTTTGCTATTCGAGGCTTTTTCTAATTCCATACAAATCATGAAGTTATTGTTCTAATTCTCTGAAAAATGCCATTGGTAGCTTAATAGGGATGGCATTGAATTTATAGATTGCTTTGGGGAGTATACTCATTTTCACTATATTATAGAGTCTTCTGATCCATGAACATGGTATATTTCTCCATTTTTTGTGTCATCTTCGACTTCTTTCATCAGTATTTTATAGTTTTATTTACTTATATAGATTTTTTTTTCTTTAGGTAGATTTATTCCTAAATATTTTATTCTTTTCATTGCAGTGCTGAATAGAATTATTTCCTTAATTTCACTTTCTGTTTTCTCATTGTTTATGTATAGGAATGAAAGGGATTTTTGTGTGTTAATTTTATATCCTGCAACTTTACTATATTTGTCGATTAGCTCTAGTAATTTTCTGGTGGTGTCTTTAGGGTTTCCTATGTAGAGGATCACGTCATCTGCAAACAGTGAGAGTTTTATTTCTTCTTTTCCAATCCTGATTCCTTTTATTTCTTTTTATTCTCTGATTGTTGTGGTCAAAACTTCCAAAACTATGTTGAACAGCAGTGGTGATAGTGGGCATCCTAGTCTTGTTCATGACTTTAATGGAAATGCTTTCAATTTTTCACCATTGAGGATAATGTTTGCTGTGGGTTTATCATATATGGCTTTTATTATGTTGAGGTATGTTCCTTCAATGCCTGCTTTCTGGAAGGTTTTTAACAGGGAATCTTCCCGACCCAAGGATCGAACCCAGGTCTCCCGCATTGTAGACAGATGCTTTACCATCTGAGCCACAAGGGTTGGAGATTAAATGCATGCTAGATTTTGTCAAAGGCTTTCTCTGCATCTATTGAGAGAATCATAGGTTTTTATTTTTCAATTTTTTAATACAGTGTATCACATTGATTGATTTGCAAATACTGAAGAATCTTTGCAGCCCTGGGATAAAGCCCACTTGGTCATGATGTATGATATTTTTAACATGTTGGTGGATTCTGTTTGCTAAATTTATGTTGAGGATTTTTGAATCTATGTTCATCAATGATACTGGCCTGTAGTTTTCTTTTTTTGTGTGGCATCTTTGTCTGGTTTTGGTATTAGGGTGATGGTGGCCTCATAGAATGAGTTTGTAAGTTTACCTTCCTCCACAATTTTCTGGAAGAGTTTGAGTAGGATAGGTGTTAGCTCTTTTCTAAATTTTTGGTAGAATTCAGCTTGGAAGCCATCTGGTCTTGGGCTTTTATTTGTTGGAAGATTTCTGATTACAGTTTTGATTTCTGTGCTTGTGATAGGTCTATTACATTTTTGTATTTCTTCCTGGTTCACTTTTGGAAAGTTGTACTTTTCTAAGAATTTGTCCATTTCTTCCAAATTGTCCATTTTATTGGCATATAGTTGCTGTTAGTAGTCTTTTATGATCCTTTGTATTTCTGTGTTGTCTGTTGTGATTTTCCATTTTCAATTCTAATTTTGTTGATTTGATTCTTCTCCCTTTGTTTCTTGATGAGTGTGGCTAACGGTTGGTCTATTGTATTTATCTTCTCGAAGAAACAGCTTTTAGCTCTGTTGATTTTTGCTATGGCATCTTTTGTTTCTTTTCCATTTATTTCTACCCTAATTTTGTGATTTCCTTCCTTCTACTAACCCTGGGGTTCTTCATTTTTTCCTTTTCTAGTTGCTTTAGATGTAGAGGTAGGTTAGTTATTTGATTTCTCGCCTGTTTCTTAAGGTAGGCTTGTTTTGCTATGAACCTTCCCCTTAGCACTTCTTTTACTGAACACCATAGGTTTTGAGTTGTTTTCTTTTCATTTTCATTCCTTTCTATGCATATTTTTATTTCTTCTGTGATTTGTTGTTTAATCAGAAGCATGTTATTTAGCTTCCATATGTTTGTATTTTTAATATAAATTATTTGTTTTAATTGGAGGTTAATTACTTTACAATATTGTATTGGTTTTGCCATACATCAACATGAATCTGCCACATGTATACACGTGTTTCCCATCCTGAACGCCCCTCCAATAGTTTTTTTTTTCTTCCTGTAGTTGACATCTAATCTTACTGCATTGTGATCAGAAAAGACGCTTGAGATGGTTTTAATTTTTTTTTTTAATTTACCAATGCTAGATTTATGGCCCAGAATGTGATCTATCCTGGAGAAGGTTCTGTGTGTGCTTGAGAAAAAGTGAAATTCATTGTTTCAGGGTGAAATGTCTTATAGATATCAATTAGGTCTTACTGGTCCATTGTATCATTTAAAGTTTGTGTTTCCTTGCTATTTTTCTGCTTAGTTGATCTATCCATAGGTGCAAGTGGGGTACTAAAGTCTCCCAGTATTATTGTGTTACTGTTAATTTCCCCTTTCATTTTTGTTAGCATTTGCCTTACATATTGCAGTGCTCCTATATTGGGTACATATATATTTATAATTGTTGTATCTTCTTCTTGGATTGTTCCTTTCATCATTATGTAGTGTCCTTCTTTGTCTCTTTTCACAGCCTTTGTTTCAACGTTTATTTTATCTGATGTGTGTATTGCTACTCTTGCTTTCTTTTGGTCTCCATTTGCATGAAATATTTTTTTCCAGCCCTTCACTTTCAGTCTATATGTGTCCTTAGGTTTGAGGTGGGTCTCTTGTAGACAGCGTATATAAGGGTCCTGTTTTTGTATCCATTCACCCAGTCTTTGTCTTTTGGTTTGGGCATTCAATCCATTTACATTTAAGGTAATTATTGATAAGGATGATCCCGTTGCCATTTACTTTGTTGTTACAGGTTCGAGTTTATAAACCTTTTCTGTTTTTCCTGTCTAGAAAAGATCCTTTAGCATTTGTTGGAGAGCTGGCTTGCTTTTGGGCATTCAATCCATTTACATTTAAGGTAATTATTGATAAGGATGATCCCGTTGCCATTTACTTTGTTGTTACAGGTTCGAGTTTATAAACCTTTTCTGTTTTTCCTGTCTAGAAAAGATCCTTTAGCATTTGTTGGAGAGCTGGCTTGCTGGTGCTGAATTCTCTCAGCTTTTGCTTGTCTGTAAAGCTTTTGATTTCTCCTTCATATTTGAATGATATCCTTGCTGGGTACAGTAATCTGATTGTAGGTTTTTCTCTTTCATCACTTTAAGTATGTCCTGCCCTTCCCTTCTGGCCTGAAAAATTTCTATTGAAAGATCAGCTGTTATCCTTATGGGGATCCCCTTCTATAGTATTTGTTGTTTTTCCCTTGCTGTTTTTAATCTTTGCTCTTTGTGTTTGATTTTCATTAATATGATTAATATGTGTCTTGGGGTATTTTGTCTTTGGTTTATCCTGTTTGGGGCTCTCTGGGATTCTTGGACTTGGGTGGCTATTTCCTTCCTCATTTTAAGGACGTTATCAAATATTCTCTTCAAGTATTTTCTCATGACCTTTCTTTTTGTCTTCTTCTTCTGGGACTCCTATAATTCAAATATTTGGAAATTTAACATTGTCCCAGAGGTCTCTGAGATTGTTCTCATTTACTTTATTTTTTTTCTTTTTTCTTCTCTGCTTCATTTATTTCTACCATTTTATCTTCCACCTCACTTATCCTACATTCTGCCTCAGTTATTCTACTGTTGCTTCCCTCCAGACTGTTTTTTATCTCATTGACTGCATTATTCATTATTGACTGACTCTTTTTTATTTCTTCTAAGTCCTTGTTAAACTTTTCTTGCACCTTCTGAATCCTTGTAACTCCATTTGTTTTCAAAATTTTGAATCATTTTTACCATCATTATGCTGAATCTTTTTCAGGTAGACTCCCTATCGCCTCCTCTTTTGTTTCATTTGTTGGGCTTTTATCATGTTCTTTACCTGCTGAATATTTATCTGTCCTTTCATCTTTTTTATATTGCTCTGTTTGGGGTGGCCTTTCTGTATTCTGGCAGTTGTTGGTTCCTCTTTATTGTGGAGGTTCCTCACTGTGGGTGGGGTTGGACGGGTGGCTTGTTAAGGTTTCCTAGTTAGGGAAGCTTGTGTCGGTGTTCTGGTATGTGCAGCTGGATCTCTTCTCTTTGGTGTGCAATGAAGTGTCCAGTAGTGAGTTTTGAGGTGTCTATGGGCTTGGTCATAGACTTTTGGCCACCTGTATTTTTGTGTTATGTCAGGGTTATGTTATGTGTTATGTCAGGTCCATGTCAGGGTATGTTCCTGCTTTGTTGGAGAATTAGCTTGGTATGTCTTGCTCTGAAACTTGTTTGCTCTTGGGTGGATCTTGGTTTCAGTGTAGAAATGCAGGCTTTTGGATGCGCTTTTGGAGTTGGTGATGAACAGGGAGGCTTGGCATGCTGCTGTTCATGGGGTTGCAAAGAGTTGTACATGACTGAGTGACTGAACTGAACTGAACTGAACTTTGTCAATTAATGTTCCCTGGAATCAGGAGTTTTCTGGTGTTTTCGAGTTTTAGATTTAGGCCTCCTGCCTCTGGCTTTCAGTCTTATTCTTATAGTAACCTCAAGACTTCTCCATCCATACAACACCAATGATAAAACATCTAGCTTAATGGTGAAAAGATTCTCCCCAGTGAGGGACACCCAGAGAAGTTCACAGAGTTACATGAAGAAGGAAAGAGGGAGGAGGTAGATAGAGGTGACCAGGTGGAGAAGAGGGGGAATCAAAAGGGGAGAGAGCAGCCTACCCAGTAACCAATTCCCTATTTGCTCTCCACAGTCTGGAACACTCACAGAGGTTCATGGAGTTTCATAAAGAAGAGAAGAGGGAGGAAAGAGATAGAATTAACCAGGAGGAGAGGAGGGGGAGTCAAAAGGAGAGGGACAAATCTAGCCTGCAATCAGTTCCCTAAGTTTTCTCCACAGCCCAGAACACCAAAAGAGATTCACAGAGTTAAGTAGAGAAGAGAAGGGGGAGGGAGGAGATAGAGATTATCTGGGGGATGGGGTGGAAGGAGAGTCAAAAGGGGAGAGAGCAATCAAGCCAGTAATCACACTCTTAATTAAAAATGGGTACTGAAAATTGGATTTTTAAAGGTACAGAATTGATACCAATACCAAAAAGCAAAGATTATAAATCTAGAGTAGAGATAGACTCTCAAAATTCAGTTCAGTTCAGTCGCTCAGTCATGTCCGACCCTTTGCGACCCCATGAATCGCAGCACGCCAGGCCTCCCTGTTCATCACCATCTCCCGGAGTTCACTCAGACTCACGACCATTGAGTCCGTGATGCCATCCAGCCATCTCATCCTCGGTCGTCCCCTTTTCCTCCTGCCGCCAATCCCTCCCAGCATCAGAGTCTTTTCCAATGAGTCAACTTTTTGCATGAGGTGCCCAAAGTACTGGAGTTTCAGCGTTAGCATCATTCCTTCCAAAGAAATCCCAGGGCTGATCTCCTTCAGAATGGACTGGTTGGATCTCCTTGCAGTCCAAGGGACTCTGAAGAGTCTTCTCCAACACCACCGTTCAAAAGCATCAATTCTTCGGTGCTCAGCCTTCTTCACAGTCCAACTCTCACATCCATACATGACCACAGGAAAAACCATAGCCTTGATGGACCTTAGTTGGCAAAGTAATGTCTCTGCTTTTGAAAATGCTATCTAGGTTGGACATAACTTTTCTTCCAAGGAGTAAGCGTCTTTTCATATCATGGCTGCAGTCACCATCTGCAGTGATTTTGGAGCCCAAAAAAGCAAATACAATATTAATAAAACAAAACAAAATCACAAAAGTTATATAAAAATATGGAATTTGCTTTAAAAATAGAGTATTTTTTCAAGGTAATAGCAGGTTTTAAAAATGAAAATTAAAGGAGCAATAAAGAACTTGAAAAATTAAAAAAATGATTATAGTAAAATATATCTAGCAATTTCTCTGGAGTCTTTGAGGGCAATGTGGGGTCAGTTCAGTTTCAGATATTTCTTTGTTCCACCTTATATTTCTTCTCAAGGTCTATAGGTCCCTTTCAATGTAGCCAGTGCTAACTACAGGGTTTTAATCTGTTGCACCTGTCACTTCCAGAGCCTCTTCTTTGTTTATTTTGGCTTCCTCTGTTTGCAAGTCTCTTCAGTATCTAACTTCCACCCTGACACAAGGGGGCAAAGGTGGTCATTTATTTAGGCTCACCTGTTCAATTGTGCTGTGGGGAGGGATGAACACTGCAAACAAATATCACTGTCATGTGTGTGGAGTGCTTGCAGCATCTGGACCACACTGTGTTTGCTTTTACTCACGGTGTGTGTGCTTTCTGGGTCTACACTGCTCAGGCTCCAAGTTGCTGTGCAGGCAAACTGTCTAAGGTGGGCCCTGCATTTTGTGCACTTCTCAGATCTACCCCACTCAGGTTCAGGTTCTTGGGTACTCCACAAAGGCACAGACTCAGCTCGACTTGCGTTTTGTGCCTTTCCTGGGTCCAAGCAGCTCAGGCGGCCAGGTGCTGGGTGAGCACACTGTCCACAGGTACAGGGCATTGTATCACCTCCCTGGTCCCAGCCACTCAGTTTCCTGGGTACACTGTGTGAGCACCGTCTCAGGTGTGCCATGTGTCTTCTCTGGAGAGCTGATCTCTGGCTGTGACCCTCCTGGCGGATGTCAACTATCCATATCCCAGGAAGTCTTGGTTAGCAACTGGAAGCCTGTTCACAGTTTGGTAGATGATGCCGTTTCTGCGGCCAAGTTTTCCCCTATCTGGCATTTGCTGCAGTCCACCGGCCTTCCTGCCTCCTGCAGGAGATGGGCCGGTCCACAGCTGGCTAACTCTACTCTGGTATTCGCTCAGTCCTTTGTTGTGTGAGAAAGCCCAGTAGTGCCTCCAGTTCAGTTCAGTCACTCAGTCGTGTCCGACTCTTTGTGACCTCATGAATCGCAGCACGCCAGGCCTCCCTGTTCATCACCAACTCCTGGAGTTCACTCAGACTCATGTCCATTAAGTCAGTGATGCCATCCAGCCATCTCATCCTCAGTCGTCCCCTTCTCCTCTTGCCCCCAATTGCCCTTCCAGCATCAGAGTCTTTTCCAATGAGTCAACTCTTCACATGAGGTGGCCAAAGTACTGGAGTTTCAGCTTTAGCATCATTCCTTCCAAAGAAATCCCAGGGCTGATCTCCTTCAGAATGGACTGGTTGGATCTCCTTGCAGTCCAAGGGACTCTCAAGAGTCTTCTCCAACACCACAGTTCAAAAACATCAATTCTTTGGCGCTCAGCCTTCTTCACAGTCCAACTCTCATATCCATACATGACTACTGGGAAAACCATAGCTTTGACTAAACGGACTTTAGTCGGCAAAGTAATGTCTCTGCTTTTGAATATGCTATCTAGGTTGGTCATAACTTCTTCCAAGGTGTAAGCGTCTTTTAATTTCATGGCTACAGTTACCATCTGCAGTGATTTTGGAAACCCCAAAAAATAAAGTCTGACACTGTTTCCACTGTTTCCCCATCTATTTCCAATGAAGTGATGGGACCAGATGCCATGATCCTCGTTTTCTGAGTGTTGAGCTTTAAGCCAACTTTTTCACTCTCCTCTTTCACTTTAATCAAGAAGCTTTTGAGTTCCTCTTCACTTTCTGCCATAAGGGTGGTGTCATCTGCATATCTGAGGTTATTAAGATTTCTCCCAGTAATCTTGATTCCAGCTTGTGCTTCCACCAGCCCAGTGTTTCTCATGATGTACTCTGCAGAGAAGTTAAATAAGCAGGGTGACAATACGCAGCCTTGACACACTCCTTTTTCCTATTTGGAACCCGTCTGTTGTTCCATGTCCAGTTCTAACTGTTGCTTCCTGACCTGCATACAGGTTTCTCAAGAGGGCGGTCAGGTGGTCTGGTATTCCCATCTCTTGAAGAATTTTCCACAGTTTATTGTGATCCACACAGTCAAAGGCTTTGGCATAGTCAACAAAGCAGAAGTAGATGTTCTTCTAGAACTCTTGCTTTTTCCATGATCCAGCGGATGTTGGCAATTTGATCTCTGGTTCCTCTGCCTTTTCTAAAACCAGCTTGAACATCTGGAATTTCATGGTTCACATATTGCTGAAGCCTGGCTTGGAGAATTTTGAGTATTACTTTACTAGTGTGTGAGATGAGTGTAATTGTGCAGTAGTTTGAGCATTCTTTGGCATTGCCTTTCTTTGGGATTGGAATGAAAACTGACCTTTTCCAGTCCTGTGGCCATTGCTGAGTTTTCCAAATTNGTGTTTCTTCCAGTCCAGCATTTCTCATGATGTACACTGTACATAGGTTAAATAAGCAGGGTGACAATATACAGCCTTGACGTACTTCTTTTCCTATTTGGAACCAGTCTGTTGTTCCATGTCCAGTTCTAACTGTTGCTTCCTGACTTGCATACAGATTTATCTAGAGGCACATCAGGTGGTCTAGTATTCCCATCTCTTTCAGAATTTTCCAGTTTATTGTGATCCACACAGTCAAAGGCTTTGGCATAGTCAATAAAGCAGAAATAGATGTTTTTCTGGAACTCTCTTGCTTTTTCCATGATCCAGTGGATGTTGGCAATTTGATCCCTGGTTCCTCTGCCTTTTCTAAAACCAGCTTGAACATCAGGAAGTTCATGATTCATGCATTGCTGAAGCCTGGCTAAGAGAATTTTGAGCATTACTTTGCTAGCATGTGAGATGAGTGCAATTGTGTGGTAGTTTGAGCATTCTTTTGCATTGCCTTTCTTTGGTATTAGAATGAAAACTGACCTTTTCCAGTCCTGTGGCCACTGCTGAGTTTTCCAAATTTGCTGGCATATTGAGCACAGCACTTTCACAGCATCGTCTTTCAGGATTTGAAATAGCTCAAATGGATTTCCATCACCTCTACTAGCTTTGTTCGTAGTGATGCTTTCTAAGGCCCACTTGACTTCCCATTCTGCCGGGAGCCAGCATGGGAAATCCCGCCCATGGCAAAGGTCATGAAGAAGGGGGCCTGACAAAACGCAAAGGTGGGATCAGGCCTCAGCTGTCCCCCCTGGATTTTCTCGAGCATCTACCCCCAAAATCAGAGTCTGCCTTACTATATTATGCCTTTCATCAATTCCTCTGACATTAACAGGGGGCTATCCCCCACCACCTTTTTCTGGAAAAAGTTAATTTAGAGCCTTTATATAATAAATTTCCTGGGCATAATAAGTGTGTTTCCATCCAAAAACCCCTCTGATGGCTTTCTAGCCTGCCTGACAGGTTTTTCCGGACTCTTACAGCTGTGCATGTGATTGTTTGCGGCCTCCCGACCGCGACAGGCACAGGAAGCTTAAAACATCCAAGGAATGTAGGGGCTTCTGAGGAGTCAAAATCATTGGAATAGGACTGATTAAGGGTTTCATTGTTGAGCCAATACTTGCTGCCAAGCTTTCATATATTTTGAAACCCCTCTGATGGCTTTCTAGCCTGCCTGACAGGTTTTTCCGGACTCTTACAGCTGTGCATGTGATTGTTTGCGGCCTCCCGACCGCGACAGGCACAGGAAGCTTAAAACATCCAAGGAATGTAGGGGCTTCTGAGGAGTCAAAATCATTGGAATAGGACTGATTAAGGGTTTCATTGTTGAGCCAATACTTGCTGCCAAGCTTTCATATATTTTGTTTGTTGATATAGTTGGTATGTAGAAAAAACAGGTAGTAGCCCTGGTATTAGCAACATTAGATCTTTGAGTTAAGTACCTTCTTTGTTATAACCCAACTGCACCTTTGTTCTACAGGGATATAACTTTATTTAGTGCTTTGAGAGTGATGCAGATTAAAGAGAAACATTTCAAAGAAAACGAGATTAACATTCATTAAGGAAGAGAGCCATAAAGTGTTAACAGGTCTCTTGGCCAGAGGTGAGGTGAGGTGAAGTCGCTCAGTCGTGTCCGACTCTTTGCGACCCCATGGACTGTAACCTACTAGACTTCTCCGCCCATGGGATTCTCCAGGCAAGAATACTGGAGTGGATTGCCATTTCCTTCTCCAGGGGATCTTCCCGACCCAGGGATCGAACCCGGGTCTCCCGCATCAGAGGCAGACGCTTTAACCTCTGAGCCACCAGGGAAGCCCGATAATGTAAATCACCAGAGATATTTTGCATATGGAAAAGATATGCAGAAAGAAAGTCTGGTATCGATAAGGGTCAGGACTGCTGCCCCTGCATGACTCTGTATCTTCCATTATGTAAAACTTAGGGTATATAAGCACCTTTTGAAAATAAAGTTATGGGGGTTTTTTGTACAAGGAAGGGGACGACCGAGGATGAGATGGCTGGATGGCATCACGGACTCGATGGATGTGAGTCTGAGTGAACTCCGAGAGATGGTGATGAACAGGGAGGCCTGGCGTGCTGCGATTCATAGGGTCGCAAAGAGTTGGACACGACTGAGCGACTGAACTGAACTGAACTGAACTGGCCTCCCTCATGTCAACTCTCTCTCTCTCTTTCTCCCTCTCCCTCCCTCTCTCTTTCAGACTGATCCCTTGGAGCACAGAGGCTCTCTGTGTTCACTTTTCTGCCAGGGTTTCTAAGACCCACGTGACGGGGAGCCCAAGGTGGGACACCCTCTGCTATTCAAGTGGGTGCTGGTGGCCTACGTGAACAGAGCAAGTCTCTTGTCTTGAGACTTTATTAGCTTTTGGTGTAAACCAAGGAATATTAGCCTCTTTTCTCCTCTGTTTTTTTCACTATTTTATTCTTCCCTAATCTCCCTTTAAATTTCTAATTAATCTCTCTTTAATCACTGACCCCGTCCCTGCTTTGAATTCCCTAGATCTACTGGGGCTGAACCCTGAAAACATTCCAGGATGTCTGGCTCTCGATGAGTGATCAAACCATCGTGATTATCTGGGTCATGAAGATCTTTTTTGTACAGCTCTTCTGTGTATTCTTGCCACCTCTTCTTAATATTTTCTGTTTCTGTTAGGTCCATACCATTTCTGTCCTTTATGGAGCCCATCTTTGCATGAAATGTTCCCTTGGTGTCTCCAATTTTCTTGAAGAGATCTCTAGTCTTTCCCATTCTGTTCTTTTCCTCTATTTCTTTGCATTGATCGCTGAAGAAAGCTTTCTTATCTCTTCTTGCTATTCTTTGGAACTCTGCATTCAAAGCCCATCCTTGCATGAAATGTTCCCTTGGTATCTCTAATTTTCTTGAAGAGATCTCTAGTCTTTCCCATTCTGTTCTTTTCCTCTATTTCTTTGCATTGATCGCTGAAGAAAGCTTTCTTATCTCTTCTTGCTATTCTTTGGAACTCTGCATTCAGGTGCTTATATCTTTCCTTTTCTCCTTTGCTTTTCACCTCTCTTCTTTTCACAACTATTTGTAAGGCCTCCCCAGACAGCCATTTTGCTTTTTTGCATTTCTTTTCCATGGGGATGTTCTTGATCTCTGTCTTCTGTACAATGTCACAAACCTCATTCTGTAGTTCATTAGGCACTCTATCTATCAGATCTAGGCCCTTAAATCTATTTCTCACTTCCACTGTATAATCATAAGGAATTTGATTTAGGTCATACCTGAATGGTCTAGCGGTTTTCCCTACTTTCTTCAATTTAAGTCTGAATTTGGTAATAAAGAGTTCATGATCTGAGCCACAGTCAGCTCCTGGTCTTGTTTTTGCTGACTGTATAGAGCAAAATTCATCTTTGGCTGCAAATAATATAATCAATCTAATTTGGGTGTTGACCATCTGGTGATGTCCACGTGTAGAGTCTTCTCTTGTGTTGTTGGAAGAGGGTGTTTGTTATGACCAGTGCGTTCTTTGGCAAAACTCTATTAGCCTTTGCCCTGTTTCATTCAGTATTCCAAGGCCAAATTTGTCTGTTACTCCAGGTGTTTCTCAACTTCCTACTTTTGCATTCCAGTCCCCTATAATGAAAAGGACATCTTTTTTGGCTGTTAGTTCTAAAAGCTCTTGAAGGTCTTCACAGAACCATTCAACTTCAGCTTCTTCAGCATTACTGGTTGAGGCATAGACTTGGATTACCTTGATATTGAATGGTTTGCTTTGGAGATGAACAGAGATCATTCTGTTGTTTTGGAGATTGCATCCAAGTGTTGCATTTCGGACTCTTGTTGACCATGATGACTATTTCATTTCTTCTGAGGGATTCCTGCCCGCAGTAGTAGATATAATGGTCATCTGAGTTAAATTCATCCATTCCAGTCCATTTTAGTTTGCTGATTCCTAGAATGTTGACGTTCACTCTTGCCATCTCTTGTTTGCCTAAGCAGTGCCTTAGGTTAGAGCTTTTTTGGGGAAAATTCTCTCTCTCTGTCTCTTTCCTCTCCCTCCGCCCCCTGCTGTGTCTATCCCAAGGTTTGGGTTGCTATCCCAAGTTAGCTCCCTCAGATTGCCCTCAGGACATTCAGGCTCCTTCTCAATGTAGCCCATGCCTCCCTGTTCAGCCCCCACTTCCTGGTGCCAGAGGCAAGCGTCTGGGCTATTTCTCTGCTGGAAATTTCCATTAGGTGCATAATCTTTGAGTTTTATTTATTTAATTTTTCGTACTGGTATGTTGCCCTCTGAGATTCCAAAACTCCCCACAAACTTGCAGGTGAGATGGTTTCCTGGTTTGAAAACTTCTCTTTTAAGACTCCCTCCCCAGGACGGGTATCCATTCCTAACTCTTTTGTCTCTCTTTTTATCTTATATCTTTTGTCCTACCTCCTTTTGAGGCAATGGCATCCCACTCCAGTGTTCTTGTTTGGAGAATCCCACGGACGGGTGAGCCTGGTGGACTGCCGTCTATGGGGTCGCACAGAGTCGGACATGACTGAAGCAACTTAGCAGCAGCAACCTCTTTTTGAAGACAATGGGCTGCCTTTCTGGGTGCCTGGTATCCTCTACCAGTGTTCAGAAGTTGTTTTGCATTTGATCAGTGTTCAAATTATCTTTCAATGTATTTGTGGGGGAGAAAGTGGTTTCCCCATCCTATTCCTCCACCATCTTAGGACAACCCTAAGAGTACAATTTTTCCAGTCGTCATGTACTGATGTGAGAGTTGGACCACAAAGGAAGCTGAGTGCCGAAGAACTGATGCTTTCAAATTGTGGTGCCATAGAAAACTTTTGAGAGTCCCTTGGACTGCACGGAGATCAACCCAGTAAATCCTAGTAGAAATCAAGCCTGAATATTTATAGTAAGGACTGTTGCTGAAGCTGAAGCTCTAATACTTTGGTCACTTAATGCAAAGAAGTGGCTCAATGCAAAAGACCCTGATGCTGGGAAAGATTGAGGGCAGGAGGAGAAGGGGTGACAGAGGATGAGGTGGTTAGATAGCATCACTGACTCAATGGACATGAGTTTGAGCAAACTCCAGGAGATAGTGAAGAACAGGAGAAACTGGCTGCTGTAGTACATGGGGCAGCAAAGAGTCAGACAAAACTTAGCCACTGAACAACAACAGCAAAAAGTTATTTTTCATTTTGCTCCTAGCATAGGGCCTTGCACATTGAATAAAGAAGGAACTTTTTTTTTAAAGCTAAATAAGCCTATTAACTTTTTTCTAAATTTATCATGTTTTATTATCAGCATTTGTCTAGATTTATGTACGAATTTGGGTAGTTTCCTTCTCTGGCTATGCACTGTTTATGCAGTGCCTATGGCAATCCACTCCAGTATTCTTGCCTGGAGAATCCCACGGACGGAGAAGCCTAGTAGGTTACAGTCCACGGGGTCGCAAAGAGTCGGACACGACTGAGCGACTTCACCTTACCTTACCTTACCTATGCACTGGTTTAAATAAAAAAAATATATATATTTTTTGAAAGTTTGATAGAATTTATATTCACTTTAATCTAGCCCCACAATTCTGGTTTGGGAGAATAGGTCTTTGAAAATTTTTCAAATGTTTAATTGCTTGGGCAAAGTTCAAAACCAGCTCTACTATTTATTAGCTCTGTGATCTTGGGAAAGTATTTCTCCATTATCTCTAAAATACAGAGAATGATAATATCAAACTTACAGGGCTTTTTGAGGATTAAATATGTGAAAAACACTTAGCAAGTGTTTAGAAAGAAAGTAATTTTATTTGTGATTTATACAGATGATTACTATTTTAAATTTGCCATAATCTTTTGAACACAGTGTACATTTTCAGTTTAAAAAGTACCAAATAGATAGATAGGGCTAGATAGCTTTTTCTAGGGTCAGTTTTGCAACTGAATGCATCTCTTCAATATAATTTGTGACAGTTAAAAATCTTAGAAGACTGAGAAATTATCCTTTTTATGTGGAAGTCTGAACTTGATTTTGTGTATTTCAAAAAATAAATCTGCACCTAATTTTTCAGTGTATTTCTAAAGAATTTTTTCAAAGCTTTCTCCTTTTTTTTCTTTGAGACTTCTTAATAACTTGACCTATTTGACCTGATTTGACAATTTGAATTCTCTCTTTTGAGCTACTAATATACTGATATATCCAGTGATTGTGTATTTCAAAAAATAAATCTGCACCTAATTTTTCAGTGTATTTCTAAAGAATTTTTTCAAAGCTTTCTCCTTTTTTTTCTTTGAGACTTCTTAATAACTTGACCTATTTGACCTGATTTGACAATTTGAATTCTCTCTTTTGAGCTACTAATATACTGATATATCCAGTGATTTTAATTCTGCATTATTTTCCAGATCTAGAAGTCATAAACTGGGGGCTTATAGTTTTGCAGAATGAATTTACTTTCACATTCACCAGAGTCCCCATAATCATTTAATATTTTCTACTTAAAGGGCTTCACATATTTACATTTCCCATTTCCTATCTGATGAGTTTGCTATACCTGGCTTAAGTGAATAAGCACTATTAGTGGGTGTAAGTTCCTTCCAAATGTATATAACATTATTTTTCACATTTTTCCCTGAAATAGATGATCACTTGGAAATAAATGGAAAGGAGCTGACTAGGGCAGGTAGAAGCTTCAAGCATATCTCCTTCAGTCAGTTGGTGATGGGAGAACATATTATTCCTTGCAAGCCTGGAGGCTTTTCTACAAACAAATGACTGAAGACGGCTAACTAAATAAGAGGGCAGGAGGAGTCAGTTTTCAGCAAGTATGTAATTGCTTTGGCGTGAAGTGTCACATGTCTGTTCTGGGAGGAATAAGGGTCAGAAGTGGACAGGCCTCCTCTTGCTACATGACTGGGATTAAAGTTCCTCAAATGAGACATTTTTGAGAAGTCTTATCATGCAGTTTCTGTGGCTTTCTTATTTAGAAGGCTGCTACTGCCAGCCTGAGAGATGGGACTCTTTCAATCTCTCTAAAAGTGACTTCTTCATATAATTATTCTGATTCATTCCCAGGATAAAGATAAGTGTACAGAAATATTTTCACATGCTTTACTGTTGGCTACAGGAAGAAAACTTTTTACAGCTTCTGTTCACAGTGAAAAGTAGACTCTGAGGCCTACAGATAAGAAACTAAGTGTATTACTACAGCCTGCAAAACAAAAGTTTTGTCTATTGAGATATTAACCTTAAACTTTACAAAGCTGCAGCAAATTTGAGTTTATGGTTATTCTCAATATACCCAGTTCAAATTCTTAGATGGAACTCCCTGCTCATAACAAATATATTTGCTTTTATTTCCCTTGTTCAGAGAATATCTCAGGCATAATGAGTGTTTTCACAGTTTTATATGTAAATAAAGACAAATGGAAAAATACATGTAGATATAGAAATAAACACCTAGGGTCAGCTCTGTCAGCTTTTGTAACCTACAAAATCAGAAGCATGTTTAAATGGTTCAAAATATTTATTGGCTTAGCATTTGTTATTTTCTGTTATTGTCTACTAAACAATCTTGAAAATATGGAAATAGTCGATGGTGAATGCTTGCTTGTTCCTCAAGCCATAGTGAATAAAATACACCAGGAAAAAATAAAATAAAATCTGTAAATGTAGCTCCAGGGTCCTCTATCCTGTTCGTTCCTGATTTCTCGTCCTTCCTTTGTGCTTTAGAACAAATAGTGGTGCTGAGAAATGACATTGTAAATGTTTGAGATGATTTTAAAACAATAGCATATAAACTGTTTCTAACCTGTTTTAGTATGTGAATATTGCCCCATTTATCAAGAATTGATCAACTGGAAAGAAGGGGATTTCTATTTTCAAAGTTTGATTGTAAGCAATTTTTGCCTCCAGATAAAAATAATCTCTGAAAAACCTTAAACTTGCTTAAAATAAATCTGCAGGAGCTGGGTAGGGAAAATGGATAATTTCGTTGCTTAATTGGTATAAAGTTACAGTTATACAAGACGAATGTTCTATAGACAGTATAGTGTCTATAATTAAGAATATATAATTGTACATTTAAAATTTTGTTAAGACAGTAGATCACATATTGTGTTATTACTGCAATAAAAAAATATACAAAATGTAAATTCTACAAAAATTCATAGCATCTTTCCTAGATGTGCAATGA
>SJYT01012254.1:461703-542691 GCA_006410635.1 Cephalophus harveyi
TATATAGCAGCCAGAATAAATAAATGAAAGACAGAAGTATAGGGTATGAAATTCAAATATAGCAATATCTAACAAGAATGTGCAGAGTTACTTAAGAAACAATTTTGCTTTGGACAAAATTCATCTTGGTCAATAGTTTCATTTTTTTCACATAAACAAAATTTTTATTTTCCTTTTCCTTTTCAAATCTAATCCTACAAAAGGTGAGACAGAATATAGAAGGAATATATTCCTTCTTATATATTAATTTACTTCTACCAAAGTATCAATTCACAAAGCAAATAAATATTCATTAAGTGACTAAACTAAAGCTTTTTACATAACTGGTTTGAAGGTGCATTATTTCAACTATTGCTACATAACAGCTTAATGATACAAAACATTAATGTATTATTGCTGTTATTATTATCATCTCATGGTTCAGAGGGATGTTTTTGATCAGGTAGAAAATTCTTTTTGTGGGTCTCCCTGTTTACAATCCGTTGATGACTGGGACTGGAATAATTTTGAAGTCTTCCTCACTCGCATGAATGGCAGTTGATGCTGACTGCTCCCTGGGACCTAAGTGATGACTGTCAGCTTAAGTATTATGAGAAGGCTTCTCAGTGTGGCTTGGGCTTCCTTACAGACTGATAGCTGACTTCCAGTAGTAGCTACTGTCCCATGAGGAAGACAAGTAGAAACTTTATTTTGTTGTCAAAGGTATGAACTCTTATCAAGAATATAACATATTCTTGAACCTCATATAACATCATTTACACTATATGTAACATCACTTCATCAGGCCAATAACAAAGACCCGCCCAAGTTCAAGAGGAGGGAATATAGGTTCTGTCTCTTGATAGGGTTGTGAGAATCTGAAAGAGTGTGTAGTACTATAAATATTGTTGCAGTCATTGGAAAATGCTATCTGCTATAGAAATCCAAGGGAGTAGCTTAAGAGAGTAGTTAAGGATAGTTCAATCTCTGACAATTACCACACATATGAGCTTAGTAGGTAAATCATTCTGCCTTTTTAAGGATTGTTTCCTCATCTATAAAGTGGGGATAACAACTTCTAATTTATAGGGCTAGTGTAAGGGTTAAATGAGATAATGCATTTAGAGTGCTTGGTACATTGTTAATGCTTAGTTATTGCTATTATTATTATTGTTATTATATGACATAGAGTCATTCAATCTGCCAATAGAATTTTCTTCATTAATGGAAATGTCCCATATTTTCATTGTTCACTTGGTAGCCTTTAGCCACATATGGCTACAGAACTTTTTACAGGTGACTAGTGCAACCTATGAACTGAATTTTAACATTTTATTAAATTTAAAATAGCCTCTGTTGGGAGAACATTTTAATGAGTCTCTTGAGTTTCTGTATCTCTTGTGAGGAAAGTCTCTTATTCTGAACTAGCTTTTTAAGAATGTTTGTATAGAGAAGAGACTTGGAAGACAGAGGTAGCCTTTCCCTCCAGAGAAATGAGCAAGCATACTTCAGGGCCATTGTAAAAGATTTGAGTTCCATAAACTGAAGGTTCATTGTCTATAATACGTCCCATTGTCTGTTCAGGTTTCAGATGACTTTTTTGTATCCCCTGGCAGGAACTGTGAAAAGAAGAGAGGCAAAAAGCAAAGGAGAAAAGGAAACATATAAGCATCTGAATGCAGAGTTCCAAAGAATAGCAAGAAGAGATAAGAAAGCCTTCTTCAGCGATCAATGCAAAGAAATAGAGGAAAATAACAGAATGGGAAAGGCTAGAGATCTCTTCAAGAAAATTAGAGATACCAAGGGAATATTTCATGCCNAACGCTGGGCTGGAAGAAGCACAAGCTGGAATCAAGATTGCTGGGAGAAATATCAATAACCTCAGATATGCAGATGACACCACCCTTATGGCAGAAAGTGAAGAGGAGCTAAAAAGCCTCTTGATGAAAGTGAAAGAGGAGAGTGAAGAAGTTGGCTTAAAGCTCAACATTCAGAAAATGAAGATCATGGCATCTGGTCCCATCACTTCATTGGAAATAGATAGGGAAACAGTGGAAACAGGGTCAGATTTTATTTTTGGGTGCTCCCAAATCACTGCAGATGGTGACTGCTGCCATGAAATTAAAAGACACTTACTCCTTGGAAGAAAAGTTATGACCAACTTAGATAGCATTTTGAAAAGCAGAGACATTACTTTGCTGACTAAGATCCGTCTAGTCAAGGCTATGGTTTTTCCTGTGGTCATGTATGGATGTGAGAGTTGGACTGTGAAGAAAGCTGATCACCGAATAATTGATGCTTTTGAACTGTGGTGTTGGAGAAGACTCTTGATAGTCCCTTGGAGAACCAACCAGTCCATTCTGAAGGAGAACAGCCCTGGGATTTCTTTGGAAGGACTGATGCTAAAGCTGAAACTCCAGTACTTTGGCCACCTCATGTGAAGAGTTGACTCATTGGAAAAGACTCTGATGCTGGGAGGGATTGGGGGCAAGAGGAGAAGGGGACGACCGAGGATGAGATGGCTGGATGGCATCACTGACTTGGACGTGAATCTGAGTGAACTCTGGGAGTTGGTGATGGACAGAGAGGACTGGTGTGCTGCGATTCATGGGGTCACAAAGAGTCAGACACGACTGAGCTACTGAACAGAACAGGCAGGAACTGAGAATCAGTAAAGCAATACAAAATGTGATATTCTTGCTACTGCTATTGCTGTGAATAATGAACTATCCTTTGTCTCTGATCCAGGAGTTTCAGAAAGCTGAGTAATATTCTACTGTGTACATATACCACGTTTTACTTATCCATTGATCTGTTGACAGTCATGAAGATTACTTCCATATATTGCCTATTGTGAGTAATGCTGCAATGAGCATGGGAGTACAGATATGTCTTCAAGATCCTGATTTTAATTATTTTGGATATATACCCAGAAGTGGGACTGCATTGAAGTCACTGATTCTTTTTATATGCTTGATCAAGTCTGTTGAAATCCTCTAGTGAGTCTTTCAGTTCAGTTATTATACATTTCAGTGCCAGAATTTCTGTTCAGTTTCTTCAGTTTTTTTTTTTTTTTTTAGTTTCTCTTAACTGTTATTCTCATTTTATTCTGGTATTGCTTTCCTAATTTTGTTTAGTTGTGTATCTGTTTTCTCTTATAACTCACTGAACTTTGACATGATTATCTTGAATTCTTTGTCAGATAATTCATAGATCTCCATTACTAGACATTTTTGTTTTTGTTGCTGTTCCTTTATTGTATCATGTTTCCCTGATTCTTTGTGTTCCTTGTAGCTTTATTTCATGTCTCTGCATTTGAAGAAACACCTGCCTCTTTCAGTCAAGTCCAGATTGGCTTTGACAGGGAAAGACCTTCACCAATCAGCCTGACTAGATGTTCTGGGAACCACTGAAACCTTTTTTTATTAATACGAATGTAGATTACCTAAACTTGTGCATGTAGTTTAGACTTAGAGTGATTTACTGGCTTCTTTCTTTTTTAAAGAATCTGTAATCTCTCTCTCTCTCTCTCTCTCTTTTTTTTTTTTCCAGACTTGTTATTTTGTATTGGAGCATAGCTGATTAACATTGCTGTGATCATTTCAAGTGAAAGGCAAAAGAATTCAGGCATGCATACACGTGTATCCATTCTCCCCTAAACTCCCCTTCTATCCAGGCTGCCACATAACACTGAGCAGAGTTCCATGTGCTATACAGTAGGTACTTGTTGGTTATCCATTTTAAGAATCTGTAATCTGTTGCTCCTCTGTCCTTCTGGTATCTGACTGCTATACTGTGGGCCAGGACATTAGAGGAATGCTCTTCTCCTGGTGGCTCAGAGGTTAAAGCATCTGCCTCCAATGCAGGAGACCTGGGTTCGATCCCTGGGTCGGGAATATCCCCTGGAGAAGGAAATGGCAACCCATTCCAGTATTCTTGCCTGGAGAATCCCCTGGACGGAGGAGCCTGGTAAGCTACAGTCCACGGGGTTGCAAAGAGTTGGACACGACTGAGTGACTTCACCTTCACCTTCACCTACTTCCTTGCAGAGGAGTCTTAAGATCTGCCCTTTCTCCCAATTTTGCAGAGCAGTGCTGGAAACAGTAAGCTACTTTTCACTTTTCCTTCATTTTAGTTTCCTCCATGAGAATAGGTTGATTCCATTAAAGTCCTGTGAAGGGTGACAGAAACCAATCTCTTGGGCAGCCTAGTGAAAGGCCAGGATGTTGGACACATCCTCCATTCTTCTCCTTCCTTCCAAGAGGAGAATCTTCAGGTTCTGCACTTGATTGCAATCTAACAGAGCAATGACAACCACAGCAGGCTGTCTGGCCCATTTCTTTTTTTCTAAACTGCCCCCTGTCATCTGAATTATGCCAGTTTTAGTAGCAGTATGTATGAGGCAAGACAGAAACCAACTTCTCCAGCAGTGCATGCAAATACCAAGATGTTTGAGGTATGTTCCATTCTATCTTTTCCCTGATTGGAGAAGTTACAGGCCAACATTCTCTCTCTCTATGTATTGAGCTGTGCCAACTTGAGGAAAGAACTGGCCTCATCGTGTGTGTGTCAGTCGCTCAGTCGTGTCCGACTCTTTGCGACCCCGTGAACTGTAACCTACTAGGCCTCTCCGTCCATGGGATTCTCCAGGCAAGAATACTGGAGTGGATTGCCATTTCCTTCTCCAGGGGATCTTCACTATTCTTATTTTTCATTTCAATGTGGCTGTTCTTTGTTTTGTGCTCATCTGGAATACAGCTTCCTAACCAAATTTTAGACCTCTCATAAAGGTATTTTGATCCATACAGTATTGTTAAATTGGTATTTCTGTCGGGGAAAAAGGACTGGGTCTTCCTATTTTGCCATCTTGCTGACATCACTTCCTTGCTGTTTTAATTGATGACATATATTCCAATTTTCCTCAAAAGTCAAAGTTTATTCCAAAGGTAAGAATCAGAAACTAAAAACTATTTTGAAACTGATGAGCCAACTGACAGCTTTCTTTGATTGGTCTGAGATTTGGTCATTATGTTGGTGGATGCCCATATGCTAGAACTCAGAAAATTTCACTCGGAGATATTTCAATTTATTTTCATCAGAAAAATTAATTGCATCTGGAAGACAGATTTTGGGAAGTAGCACTTCTTTTTATTTTTTAATATAAATTTATTAATTTTAATTGGAGGTTAATTACTTTACAAATATTGTATTGGTTTTGTGAGAAGCACTTTTTTTTTTAGGAGAGGGAGAGCAAATGGGAAATTTACTCTTCAGTATTCAGTCTTACAATCAATTTCCTATTTTCAGCCCAATTTTTGTAATAAAAATCTCTTATCTAATAGAAAAGGTAACAATAGGCACTGCCGAACTCCAAAGAAGTTGAGTACATAGAAAGAGTACACATGATGATGTAGAGCTTGTCTACCTGAGAAAGAAGTGGAAGCTATGCCCACACATACTTCAATAACTTTTTCAACTATAGATATGCTCCTCAGCATTCAAATATATTTTCTAATTTTGAATAACACTAAAATTTTGGTAGGTTTGCAGAATTTATTATGGAATGGAGGGTTGCTTACAAATTGAAAGAAAGAATGAAAAGAAAGACAGAGAATCTTTACAGAAATGGAGTTTCTATCATGGAAGGAATAGCGTAAGCATGTCCTGTAAGGTACAGATAATAGATCTTTTAAAGGATGACAGAACTGTTTTGTATAAATGTCAGTTCAGTTCAGTTCAGTCAGTCATGTCCAACTCTTTGCGACCCCATGAATCGCAGCATGCCAGGCCTCCCTGTCCATCACCAACTCCTGGAGTTCACTCAGACTCATGTCCATCGAGTCCGTGATGCCATCCAGCCATCTCATCCTCGGTCGTCCCCTTCTCCTCCTGCCCCCAATCCCTCCCAGCATCAGAGTCTTTTCCAATGAGTCAACTCTTCGCATGAGGTGGCCAAAGTACTGGAGTTTCAGCTTCAGCATCATTCCTTCCAAAGAAATCCCAGGGCTGATCTCCTTCAGAATGGACTGGTTGGATCTCCTTGCAGTCCAAGGGACTCTCAAGAGTCTTCTCCAACACCACAGTTCAAGAGCATCAATTCTTTGGCACTCAGCCTTCTTCACAGTCCAACTCTCACATCCATACATGACCACAGGAAAAGCCATAGCCTTGACTAGATGGACCTTAGTCAGCAAAGTAATGTAGATGAGTGAATTATAATTATAATATCCCTAGCTACTGTTATTTGTTGTCAAGCAATATGATTTGCATTCCTCAAATAATTTAATCTCCACAGTTATCCCTCAATTTTACTATAATACAAAAAAGTTGTAATTCTGCTGTAATTTTGTCTTCAGTGTAGTGGGATTCAGTTTTTTAAGTAAAACAGATTAAGCAATTAACTAATAACAACATAAACTCGATTAAAATGCATTCAGGATATCCATTCCATAGACTGAGAAGTACATTTTGAAAGTAGGTTAATTCTAATTCTAGATTCCTATAGACTAATGTAAGGACTTCCCTGGTGGCTCAGAGGTTAAAGCGTCTGCCTCCAATGTGGGAGACCTGGGTTCAATCCCTGGGTCAGGAAGATCCCCTGGAGAAGGAAATGGCAATCCACTCCAGTATTCTTGCCTGGAGAATCCCATGGACAGAGAAGCCTAGTAGGTTACAGTCCATGGGGTCGCAAAGAGTCGGACACGACTGAGCGACTTCACCTCTATAGACTAATGTAGCTCTGGTCTCTCACAAGTGTGACAGACTAAGTTAAAGCATTGTTGTTAATATGTAGTACTTTCAGGCCAGTTTTCAAGGAGTCATTGAAAACCACTGAAAAATAATAAATATCACTTAATACTGAAAGCTATCACATTGTAATGACAATCTTTTTTGAAATGCGGCTAAAGGTATGGAACAAGATGCTTTGGAATCTGACCTCTTGAGGTTCAACCTAGCACAATCACCTTTTAATGTCAAGATAACTGACTTTCTACTCTGCATTTGATACAAGATTTCCAATTTATAAGACATATGTTTCATTTTAATCCATAAAGAATGCACCATCAACTGTCCCATGTAAGAACTTGTAAAAGTATAGATTAACGTGAAAAGTGATATCTTTTGTTACATTTTGAATAGAATATTCAAAACATTTAATTTGAGTATATTTCTATAGTTTTAGCTTCTTTGAATAATTCAGATAATATATTTTACTTTATGACATGTAGCATTAATAATTTATTACTTTCACTCACAAATCTTTCTTTTGGGAAAGCAGTAGGAAATATTCAGGGTAAGTAATTCTCAAAATCATATATGTACTTATGCCAGGTGGCTACAGCATGATATGAAGAGCAATCTTGATGTATTTGATAAGCGAAGTTAGTGTTCTGACAAGCACAGTCACATAAAAATACTCCTTTTCTATGATTTTAGAATTGAATCTTTACCTAGGATTATTTAAGTAGCTATATTTGGGTGAAATGTCTCCGAGATTATGGTTTCTAAGTATTCTTAGAAACAATTCAATGTTGCTATGCCTTCTTGATATTTTTCACATAGTTGTGCTTTTACAACTAATCAGCCAAGCTAAATGAAAAAGTAGCCAATTTTGGTGCTCTTAGACACCTTAGTAAACAACTACAGGAATTCTATGATGAATAGATTGTGTTGAATTCCATCACTAAGATATCAACATTTGATGAGTCAATTGTGCCATAAGCCCTTCCCAATGTATTGCCAAATATTTGGCAAAGTGTAAATTTTATTTTTGTTTCAACTGAGAATATGTACTTCACAGAAAAATCTGTCAGAAGAAATACTGAGCTGAGCAATTGTGAGATGCAACACAAGAAGGAAGAGATGTAGCAAACATCAAGCTGCTGTCAGATAAAAATCTTTTTTTTCCACAAAATGCTAGTGGAATTTGCCTCATGAGTATATAAAAGGGTAAGGTCAAGTCAGTAAAAAACTGTAATGATTTAACTAAAGTGAACACAAAAGTGAATAGAGTGATCCATGTTGATGATATGTACATCTTCTGAGTCACAGTTATACTATAGTAATTATTGTTTATTACCACTGGTGATTTGTGATTTTTTGGATAGTTTTAATTTCTATAATTCTGTCACTCAGACTTCTAACTTTTAAATGGATTGTGAATTTCCTGATCAAAATTGAACACATATTTTTGTTTTCTTACTTTCCTGAGGAATACAGCTAGGAGATTCATGAGTCTCTAAAAAGATTCTACCTATTCTTTAAGGAAGATATTGGAAATAAAAGGTTTATTTTTATTTAATTTATTTAGTTTAATTGGAGGCTAATTAGTTTCCTATATTGTGGTGGTTTTTGCCATACACTGACATGACTCAGCCACAGGTGTACATGTGTCCCCCATTCTGAACTCCCCTCGATCTTCCTCCCCATCCCATCCCTCAGGGTTGTCCCAATGCACCAGCTTTGAGTGGCCTGTTTCAAACATCAAATTTGGACTGGTCGTCTATTTCACATATGGTAATATACATGTTTCAATGCTATTCTCCCAAATTATCCTACCCTCGCCTTCTCACACAGAATCCAAAAGTCAGTTCTTTGTGTCTCTTTTGCTGTCTTACATATAGGGTTGTCATTGCCATCTTTCTAAACTCCATATACATATGTTAATATACTGTATTGGTGTTTTTCTTTCTGACATACTCCACTCTGTATAATAGGCTCCAGTTTCATCCACTTCATTAGAACTGATTCAAATGCATTCTTTTAATAGTTAAGCAATATTCCATTATATATATGTACCACAACTTTCTTATCCATTGATCTGCTAGTGGACATCCAGGAGGCTTCCATGTCCTAGCTATTGTAAATACTGCTGCAGTGACCATTGGAGTACACGAGTCTCTTTCAATTCTGGTTTCCTCGGTGTGTATGCCCAGCAGTGGGATTGCTGGGTCATATGGCAGTTCTATTTCGTTTTTTAAGAAATCTTCACATTGTTCTCCATAGTGGTTGTACTAGTTTGCACTCCCACCAACAGTGTAACAGGGTTGTCTTTTCCCCACACCCTGTCCAGCATCTGTTGCTTGTAGACTTTTTGATAGCAGTCATTCTGTCTGGCATGAAATGGTACCTCATTGTGGTTTTGATTGGCATTTCTCTGATAATGAGTGATGTTGAGCACTTTTTCATGTGTTTGTTAGCCATCTGTATGTGTGTTTAGTTGTTTGGTCCATTTTTTGATTGGGTCGTTTGTTTTTCTGGTATTGAACTTCATGATCTGCTTGTATATTTTTGAGATTCATTCTTTGTCAGTTGCTTCATTTGCTATTATTTTCTCCTATTCAAGAGGCTTTCTTTTCACCTTGCTTATAGTTTCCTTGATTGCACAAAAGCTTTTAAGTTTAATTAGATCCCATTTTATTTTTGCTTTTATTTCCATTACTCTGGGAGGTGGGTCATAGAGGTTTATGCTGTGATTTAGGTCAGAGAGTGCTTGCCTATGTTTTCCTCTAGGAGTTTTATAGTTTCTGGTCTTTCAGTTAGATCTTTAATCCATTTTGAATTTATTTTTGTGTATGGTGTTAAAAAGTTTTCTAGTTTCATTGTTTAGCAGTTTTCCCAGCACCACTTCTTAAAGAGATTGTCCTTTCTCCACTGAAAATTTTTGCCTCCTTTGTCAAAGATCAGGTGTCCATAGGTATGTGGATTTATCTTTGGGCTTTCTATTTTGTTCCATTGATCTATATTTCTGTCTTTGTGCCAGTGCCATACTGTCTTGATGGCTGTAGCTTTGTAGTATATTCTGAAGTCAAGCAGGTTGATTCTTTCATTTACATTCTTCTTTCTCAAGATTGCTTTGGCTATTCGAGGTTTTTAGTATTTCCATACAAATTGTGAAATTATTTGTTCTAGTTTTGTGAAAAATAAAATTGGTAGCTTCATAGGGATTGCTTTGAATCTATAGATTGCTTTAGGTAGTATACTCATTTTCATTATGTTGATTCTTCCCATCCATGAACATGGTATATTTCTCCATCTAATTGTGGTATCTTTGATTTCTTTCATCAGTGTTTTATAGTTTTCAATATATAAGTCTTTTGTTTCTTTAGGTATATTTATCCCCAAGTATTTTATTCTAATCATTGCAATGGTGAATGGGATGGTTTCCTTAATTTCTTGTTCTGCTTTCTCATTGTTAGTGTATAGGAATGCAAGTGATTTCTGTGTTTTATACCCTGAAAAGTTACTATATTCCTTGATTAGCTTTAGTAATTTTCTGGTGGTATTGTTAGGGTTTTTTTTTTTTTTTTGTAGAGGATCATGTCATGTGCAATCAGTCAGAGTTTTAAAGATGTGTATAAGAGACAGATCTGAACCATACTGTCTTGATGGCTGTAGCTTTGTAGTATATTCTGAAGTCAAGCAGGTTGATTCTTTCATTTACATTCTTCTTTCTCAAGATTGCTTTGGCTATTCGAGGTTTTTAGTATTTCCATACAAATTGTGAAATTATTTGTTCTAGTTTTGTGAAAAATAAAATTGGTAGCTTCATAGGGATTGCTTTGAATCTATAGATTGCTTTAGGTAGTATACTCATTTTCATTATGTTGATTCTTCCCATCCATGAACATGGTATATTTCTCCATCTAATTGTGGTATCTTTGATTTCTTTCATCAGTGTTTTATAGTTTTCAATATATAAGTCTTTTGTTTCTTTAGGTATATTTATCCCCAAGTATTTTATTCTAATCATTGCAATGGTGAATGGGATGGTTTCCTTAATTTCTTGTTCTGCTTTCTCATTGTTAGTGTATAGGAATGCAAGTGATTTCTGTGTTTTATACCCTGAAAAGTTACTATATTCCTTGATTAGCTTTAGTAATTTTCTGGTGGTATTGTTAGGGTTTTTTTTTTTTTTTGTAGAGGATCATGTCATGTGCAATCAGTCAGAGTTTTAATTCTTCTTTTCCAATCTGGATTCCTCTTATTTCTTTTTCTTATCTGATTTGTTTGGCTAACAAGTCCAAAACTATGTTTAAAACTATGTTAAACTCCCAAAACTAGATTCAATGCAATCCCTATCAAGCTACCAATGGTATTTTTCACAGAACTAGAACAAATATTTTCACAATTTGTATGAAAATACCAAAAAACCTCAAAGAGCCAAAGCAATATTGAGAAAGAACAATGGAAATGAAGGAATCAGCCTGCCTGACTTCAGACTATGCTACAAAGCTGCAGTCATCAAGACAGTATGGCACAAAGACAGAAATATACATCAATGGAACAAAATAGAAAGCCCAGAGATAAATCCACATACGTATGGACACCTTATATTTGACAAAGGAGGCAAAAATATACAATGGAGAAAGGAAAACAGTTTCTAAAACTTCCAAAACTAAGTGTTGACATTGGGCACCCTTGTCTATTTCCTGGCTTTATGAGAAATGCTTTCAATTTTTCGCTATTGAGGATAATGTTTGCTGTGGGTTAATCATATATGGCTTTTATTATGCTGAGGTATTTTCCTTCTATGCCTGCTTTCTGGGGAGTCTTTGTCATAAATGGATGTTGAATTTTGTCAAAGGCTTTTTCTGTATCTATTGAGATAACCATATGGTTTTTATCTTTCAATTTGTTAATGTGCTGTATCATAATGATTGATTTGCAAATACTGAAGAATCCTTGAATCCTTGAGATATAATCCATTTGGTCATTATATATGATCTTTTTAATATGTTGTTGGATTCTGCTTGCTAGAATTTTTTGAGGATTTTTTAAATATAATTCTACTTGTGATTTTCTTTTTTTAGTTTCTTATTTTTTAATATAAACTTATTTATTTTAATTGGAGGTTAATTATATGTTCATCAATGATATTGGCCTGTAGTTTTCTTTTTTTGTGGCATCTTTTTCTGGTTTTGGTGTTAGTGTGATGATGGCTTCATACAATGAATTTGGGAATTTACCTTCCTCTTCAATTTTCTGGAAGAGTTTCAGTAGGATAGTTTCTCTAAATTTTTGATAGAATTAACCTGTGAAGCCATCTGGTCCTGGGTTTCTGTTTGTTGGAAGATTTTTTATTACAGTTTCAATTCCTGTGCTTGTGATGGGTCTGCTAAGATATTCTATTTCTTCCTGGTTCAGTTTTGGAAAGTTATACTTTTCTAAGAATTTGTCCATTTCTTCCAACTTGTCCATTTTATTGGCATATAGTTGTTCATAGTAGTGTCTTATGATCCTTTGTATTTCTGTGTTGTCTGTTGTGATTTCTCCATTTTCATTTTTAATTTTGTTGATTTGATTCATCTCCCTTTTTTTCTTTATGAGTCTGGCTAATGATTTGTCTATGTTATTTATCTTCTCAAAGAACTAGCTTTTAACTTTTTGATCTTTGCTCTAGTGTCGTTTGTTTCTTTTTCATTTATTTCAGATTTTTTTTTAATGATTTATTTCCTTCCACTAACCCTGGGGTTCTTCATTTCTTCTTCGTCTAGTTGTTTTAGGCATAACATTGGTGATTTATTTGATTTTCCTCTTGTTTCTTGAGTTAAGCTTGTATTGCTGTGAACCTTCCCCTTAGCACTGCTTTTACTGAATCTCATAGGTTTTAGGTTATCATGTTTGCATTTTCCTTTTTTATTTCTTCTGTGATTTACTGGTTATTCAGAAGTGTGTTATTTAGCCTCAATATGTTTATATGTTAGTTTTTTTTTTTTCCTGTAGTTGACATCTAATCTTACAGTATTGTGCCCAGAAAAGATGCTTGAAATGATTTCAACTTTTTTGAATTTACCAAGGCTAGATTTATGTCCCAGGATGTGATCTATCCTTGAGAATGTTCCATGTGCACTTGAGAAAAAGGTGAAATTCATTGCTTTGGGGTGAAATGTCCTATAGATATCATTAGGTCTAACTGGTCCACTGCATCATTTAAAGTTTGTGTTTCCTTGCTAATTTTCTCTTTGGTTGATCTAACCATAGGTGTGAATGGGGTATGAAACTATCCCCCTATTTTTGTGCTAATTTCCCCTTTCATACTTGTTAGCATTTGTCTTACGTATTGCGGTGCTCCTATGTTGGGTGCATATATATTTATAATTGTTATATCTTCTTCTTGGATTAACTCTTTGATCATCATGCAGTGTCTTTCTTTGTCTCTTTTCATGACCTTTATTTCAAAGTCTATTTTTATCTAATATGAATATTGCTTCTACTGCTTTCTTTTGGTTTCCATTTGCATGAAATATCTTTTTCCACCCCTTCACTTTCAGTCTGTATGTGTCCCTTGTTTTGAGGTGAGTCCCTTGTTGACTGCATATACAGGGGTCTTGTTTTTGTATCCATTCAGCCAGTCTTTGTCTTTTGGTTGGGGCATTCAACTCATTTACCTTTAAGGTAATTATTGATAAGTATGATCCCATTGCCATTTACTTTGTTGTTCTGGGATTTGATTTTATAAACCTTTTCTGTATTTACTATTTAGAGAATATCCTTTAACATTTGTTGAAGAGCTCGTTTGGTGGTGCTGAACTCTCTCTGATTTTGCTTGTCTGTAAAACTTTTGATTTCTCCTTCATACTTGAATGAGATCCTTGCTGGGTTGTAGGTTTTTCTCTTTCATCACTTTAACTATGCCCTGCCATTCCCTCCTGGCCTGAAGATTTTCTATTGAAATATCAGCTGTTATCTTCATGGAGATCCCCTTTATGTTATTTTTTGCTTTTCCCTTGCTGCTTTTAATCTTTGCTCTTTGTGTTTGATCTTTATCAGTTTGATTAATATGTGTCTTGGGATTTTCACCCTGAATTTATCCTGTTTGAGACCCCCTGGGTTTCTTGGACTTGGGTGGCTATTTCTTTCCCTGTTTAGGGAAGTTTTCCACTATTATCTCCTCAAGTATTTTCTCATGGCTTTTCTTTTTGTCTTCTTCTTCTGGCACTCCTATGATTCGAGTGCTGGGGTGTTTAACATTGTCCCAGAGGTCTCTGAGGTTGTCCTCATTTCTTTTAATTCTTGTTGTCTTTTTTCCTCTCTACTTCATTTATTTCCACCATTCTATCTTCTGTTTCACTTATCCTATATTCTCCTTCAGTTATTCTACTGTTGGTTCCCTCCAGAGTGCTTTTGATCTCAGTTATTATTCATTATTGGTTGGCTCCTCTTTAATTCTTCTAGGTCCTTTTAAAGCATTTCTTGCACCTTTTCAATCCTTGTCTGTAGTCTATTCATCTGTAACTCCATTTTGTTTTCAAGATTTCGGATCATCTTTACTATCATTATTCTGGATTCCGTTTTAAGGTAGACTCCCTCTCTCCTCCTCTTTTGTTTGGTTCAATGGGTATTTATCATGTTCCTTTAAATGATGAATATTTCTCTGCCTTTTCATTTTGTTTAGACTGTTGTGTTGAGCTGTCCTTTCTGTAGGCTGGAAGTTCATTGTTCCTCTTTATTGTGGAGCCTGCTCCCTGTGGGTGGGGTTGGACTAGTGGGTTGTCAAGGTTTCCTGGTTAGCAGAGCTTGTGTCTGTTCTCTGGAGGGTGCAGCTGGATTTATTCTCTCTGGAGTGTGATGAAGTGTCTAGTAGTGTGTCTTGGGGTGTCTATGGGTTTGGCATGGATTTGGGAAGCCTGTCTTTTAATGCTCAGGGCTGTGTTCCTGCTTTGCTGCAGAATTAGAATGTCTTACTCTGGAACTTGTTGGCTCTTGGATGGAGCTTGGTTTCAGTGTAGGTATGGAGGTTTTTAGGTGAGCTCTTGTCTATTGTTCTCTGGAATCAGGAGTTGTCTGATGTTCTCAATTTTTGAAGTTAAGCCTTCTGCCTCTGGCTTTCAGTCTTTCTCTTACAGTAGCCTCAAGACTTCTCCATCCATACAGCACATATGATAAAACATCGAGGTTAATGGTGAAACAGTTATCCACAGTGAGGGACATGCTGAGAGGTTCACAGAGTTACATGGAGAAGAGAAGAGGGAGGAGGGAGATATAGGTGACCAGAGGGAGAAGAGAGGGGGTCAAAAGGGAAGAGAGCAATCTAACCAGTAATAAATTCTCTAAGTGCTCATCAGACTCTGGAATAGCCAGATAGATTAACAGAATTACATAGAGAAGAGAAGAGGGAGCAGGGAGATAGAGGTGACCAGGGGAAGAAGAAGGGGAGTCAAAAGGAGAGAGACCAATCTCTACAGTAATCAGTTTTCTAAGTGTTCTCCACAACCTGGAACACCCAAAGAGATTCACAAAGTTGAGAAGATAAAAGAAAGGGGAGGAAGGAGGTAGAGGTGATCTCAGGGAGAAAAGGGAGAGTCAAAGCGGAAGAGAGCAATCAAACTAGTAATAACACCCCTAAGCGAAAATACATACTGAAGATTAGATTCTTAAAGTTACAAAAATGAAAACAAATACCAAAAAGCAAAGATTAAGAATCTAGAGTAGAGTTTCAGTTCAGTTCAGTCACTCAGTCGTGTCCGACTCTTTGCGACCCCATAAATCGCAGCACGCCAGGCCTCCCTGTTCATCACCATCTCTCAGAGTTCACTCACACTCACATCCATCGAGTCCGTGATGCCTTCCAGCCATCTCATCCTCAGTCGTCCCCTTCTCCTCCTGCTCCCAATCCCTCCCAGCAGCAGAGTCTTTTCCAATGAGTCAACCCTTCACATGAGGTGGCAAAAGTACTGGAGTTTCAGCTTTAGCATCATACCTTCCAAAGAAATCCCAGGGTTGATCTCTTTCAGAATGGACTGGTTGGACCTCCTTGCAGTCCAAGGGACTCTCAAGAGTCTTCTCCAACACCACAGTTCAAAAGCATCAATTCTTCAGAGCTCAGCCTTCTTCACAGTCCAACTCTCACATCCATACATGACCACAGGAAAAACCATAGCCTTGACTAGATGGACCTTAGTCGGCAAAGTAATGTCTGCTTTTGAAAATGCTATCTAGGTTGGTCATAACTTTTCTTCCAAGGAGTAAGCGTCTTCTAATTTCATGGCTATAGTCACCATCTGCAGTAATTTTGGAGCCTAAAAAAATAAAGTCTGACACTGTTTCCCCATCTATTTCCCATGAAGTGATGGGACCAGATGCCATGATCCTCGTTTTCTGAATGTTGAGCTTTAAGCCAACTTTTTCGCTCTCCTCTTTCACTTTCATCAAGAGGCTTTTTAGCTCCTCTTCACTTTCTGCCATAAGGGTGGTGTCATCTGCATGTCTGAGGTTATTGATATTTCTCCCGGCAATCTTGATTCCAGCTTGTGTTTCTTCCAGTCCAGCATTTCTCATGATGTACTCTGCATAGAAGTTAAATAAACAGGGTGACCATATCCAGCCTTGACGTACTTCTTTTCCTATTTGGAACCAGTCTGTTGTTNTGTCATCTGCATATCTGAGGTTATTGATATTTCTCCCAGCAATCTTGATTCCAGCTTGTGTTTCTTCCAGTCCAGCGTTTCTCATGATGTACTCTGCATATAAGTTAAATAAGCAGGGTGACAATATACAGCCTTGACGGACTCCTTTTCCTATTTGGAACCAGTCTGTTGTTCCATGTCCAGTTCTAGCTGTTGCTTAGAATAGTATTATTCCACTCCTTCATCACATCACCTCCCACACACATGAAGGTGCATGCACACGCACATGCTCATGTGTGCACACACACACACGGTCTCTCTCTCTCTCTCTCATATTCCCAAATTAGCGGGCTGGCTTATTTCTGAGATGTGACTAAACTGAAACATTCTTGCAGAGAGTAATTTTCCTTTTCTTTTGTCTGAGAAAGAAATCAGAATTCAGAAGAATTCAGAAGAAAAAAGCAGCTGACTAAACATGGAGTTGGAGCTAATGAATCTTATTATAAATCCTCAGTATTCTGGGAAAGTGTATAGGTTTCTTTATGTTCTGATCTATTTGAGATTCACGCTTCCCTTGTAGCTCAGTTGGTAAAGAATCTGCCTGCAGTGCAGGAGACCTGGATTCGATCCCTGGGTTGGGAAGATCCCCTGGAGAAGGAAATGGCAACACACTCCAGTATCCTTGCCTGGAAAATCTCATGGACAGAGGAGCCTGATGGGCTGCAGTCCATGGGGTAGCAAAGAGTTGGGCACGACTGAGCGACTAACACTTAGGCATCATTCTTATGCCCATTTCACGGATGAGGTACAGGGTAGTCAAATAACTACCTCCAGGCAGATGGCAGAGTTAGGCAACTTGATGCCAGAGCCTGTTTTCTGAAGCCCTAGTTAAGAACTTTTGCTAATCACACCATGATATTGCATGAGATTTAAAAAATTCCCACTGGAATAAGCAACTAATCCAGTGGCTCAAAACACAGTTCTGCCTATTTGTAAGTATACAGTGAAAAAGGACAAGAGCTTTCCCAGAGCACACAAACATTTACAAACACACACAGCACACAGAGGAGAAAGAAGACAGAAATCTAAAATGCTGTTTACATCCACAGCTGCAACTAACATTTTTTTCATCAGTTCAACAAATATTTAACTCCAAGGCACTGGAGTTGCCAGAGAGGGACAGGAGAACTTGATTCTTTGTGCTATAAAGCAGCAGTCCCCAACCTTTTGGGCATGAAGAACTGGTTTTGTGAACACAATTTTTCCATGCACCAGGAGTAGTGGAGGATAGTTTGAGGATGATTCAAGTGTTACATTTATTGTGCACTTTAATTCTATTATTATTACCTCAGCTCCTCCTCAGATCATCAGGCATTAGATCCTGGAGGTGGGGGACCACTGCTGTAAAGATGGTAATCTACTGAAGTCAGATTTTTCAACAGTCCACAAATAACAAATTATATATTTATGTGGTGAACCCTGGGATTTCTTTGGAAGGAATGATGCTGAAGCTGAAACTCCAGTACTTTGGCCACCTCATGCGAAGAGTTGACTCATTGGAAAAGACTCTGATGCTGGGAGGGATTGGGGGCAGGAGGAAAAGGGGACAATCGAGAATGAGATGGCTGGATGGCATCACTGACTCGATGGATGTGAGTCTGAGTGAACTCCGAGAGATGGTGATGAACAGGGAGGCCTGGCGTGCTGCGATTCATGGGGTTGCAAAGAGTCGGACACGACTGAGCGACTGAACTGAACTGAACTAGCCACACGAGGTAGGAATGCACAGGCAGGGATATGAGAAATCAACAAGTGCCCTCCTCTACTTTCCAGGCAGATGAAATGTGCACATGAGAAGGCCATAAGTCAGGGATAAAGAGAGAAAGTCTAAGAAATTGTCATGACTTTCTGCAGTTTGCCTGTTTAATTCAAAAGTTGATTTTCACTAGAAAGGAAAGGACTTGTTTAAGTATGTTTTCATTGTTCAGTAGCTCAGTTCAGTTCAATTACTCAGTTGTGTCCTACTCTTTGCGACCCCATGGACTGCAGCATGCCAGGCTTCCCTGTCCTTCTCCCAGAGTTTGCTCAGAACTCATGTCCATTGAATTGGTGATGCCATTCAACCGTCTAATCCTCTTTCTCCCCCTTCTCCTCCTTGCCTTCAATCTTTTCCAGCACCAGGATCTCTTCCAGTGAGTCACCTCTTTTCATCAGGTGGCCGAAGTATTAGAGTTTCAGCTTCAGCATCAGTCCTTCCAATGATTATTCAAGGTTGATTTCCATTAGGATTGACTGGTTTGATCTCCTTGCAATCCAAGGGACTCTCAAGAGTCTTCTGTAGCACCACAATTCTGAAGCATCAATCCTTCAGTGCTCAGCCTTCTTCATGGTCCAACTCTCACATCCATACATGATTACTGGAAAAACCATTGCTTTGACTAGATGGACCTTTGTCGGCAAAGTAATGTCTCTGCTTTTAAATATGTTGCCTAGGTTTGTCATAGCTTTCTTCCAAGGAGCAAGCATCTCTTAATTTCATGGCTACAATCACAATCCACAGAGATTATGGAGCCCAAGAAAATAAAGTCTGTCACTAGTTCCATTTTTTCCCCCATCTATTTGGCATGAAGCTATGGGACCAGATGCCATGATCTTAGCTTTTTGAATGTTGAATTTAAAGCCACCTTTTTCACTCTCCTCTTTCATTTTCATCAAGAGGCTCTTTAGTTCTTCTTCACTTTCTGCCAAAGGGTGGTGTCATTTGCATATCTGAGGTTATTGATATTTCTCCCAGCAATCTTGATTCCAGCTTGAGCTTGATCCAGCCTTGCATTTCACATAATTTACTCTGCATATAAGTTAAGTAAGCAGGATGACAATATACAGCCTTGACATACTTCTTTCCTAATTTTGAATCAGTTCATTGTTCCATATCCGGTTCTAACTATTGCTTCTTGACCTACATACAGGTTTCTCAGGAGGCAGCTCAGGTGGTCTGGTATTTCCATCTCTTTAAGAATTTTCCACAGTGTGTTGTGATCCACACAGTCAAAGGCTTTAGTGTATATAATGAAGCAAAAGTAGATTTTTTCCTGGAATTCCCTTGCTTTTTCTATGATGTAGGAAATTTAATCTCTGGGTTTTCTAAATCTAGCTTGTATGTCTGGAAGTTCTCTGTTCATGTACTATTGAAGCCTAGCTTGAAGGATTTTGAGCATTACCTTGCTAGCACGTGAGATGAGCGCAATTGTGGGGTAGATTTAACATTCTTTGGCATTGCCCTTCTTTGGGATTGGAATGAAAATCGACCTTTTCCAGTCCTGTGGCCACTGCTGAATTTTACAGATTTGCTGGCATATTGAGTGCAGCACTTTAACAGCATCATCATTTAGGATTTGAAATAGCTCAGCTGGAATTCCATCACCCACACTAGTTTTGTTTGTAGTAATGCTTCCTAAGTTCCACTTGACTTCACACTCCAGGATGTCTGGCTCTAGGTGAGTGATCACACCATCGTGGTTATCCAGGTTATTAAGACCTTTTTCATACAGTTCTGTGTATTCTTGCCACCTCTTCTTAATGTCTTTCTGCTTCTGTTAGGTCCATACCATTTCTGTCCTTTATTGTGCCCATCTTTGCATGAAATGTTCCCTTGGTCAGTGTGCTTAGCATTTCATTTTTACAAACTTGGCAGGGTGCCTGGGCTGAATTTAAGTGCATCTCAGAGAAGCCTGGACCTGTAATGGGGACAGATAATGGGGAGCCTGGAGGAGACCTGGGAGGCTTCTAGAAAAGGAATTCCACCTGTGTCCTCTGGTAGACTCAGAGATGTCAGGGCAAGTCTAGGGAGCAGAGGTGGTCGCCATAGGAGTCCATTTATAGTGGGGCTGAGGGCCTTCTGGGGATAATACTTCTCCAGGTAAAAGGAGATCCAATTAGCTCAATCCAAGGGCCAGCTTTGCCCCTGGCAGGAGAGGAAATAGACATTCTGATTCAGTGCAGTGGCCATTTCTCAAATCCATTCTTCAGTTCCTGGATGCATGTCTGGCTGTTAGGTAGAGAAGCGGGTGTTTTTTCTCACAAAGAATATCTAACCAAGGCAAAGAGGCATCTTGTCTCACTGCAGACCACAGAGTGCCCTGTCTCTCTGAGGAGCAGTGGAGGCCTTCTGAGAATCGCTCCACCTAGACAGGCCAAGAGGTTGCAGGGCCCAGTGGACAGATGCAATAGCAGCTGGGCGGCTGTGGAAGGCAGGGAGGTGGGTTGGGAGTGACCACATAGCAGAAATGCCTGACAGAGGCTGTGAAACTCCCCTTGGCGATTTCTAGAATTAGATGCAAGGGACTTGGCAGGAAGTCAGAGGTCCTGCATCAGTGGGAGCTACAAACCAGCAAACAATTTGCCTCTACAGGCCAGTGGGTCCGGGGGAAATTTGGCTTAGGTGAAAATAAACAAATGAGTTGCCTTGGCCGCCTAAGTCAGTTTAGAAGCTCAGTAGATTTATGTTATATAGATTTGATTATTCTAAAACCAAGTTGAAATAAGAACTGCTTCTGAGTAGGAGACAAAGTGCTCGTTTTACCAGCCAGACGAGATGCAAGCATTGCAAACCTGTTTGCCTTCTCTTTGTAGAGAGAAATTAGCTGCCTGAAGAAACACCCAGTAGAGTTTTCATAAATAAAACATAGCAGAGCAACACCCAGAGGGGCAGTTTTTCTCTCTAGTATGAAAGGAATTAGTGTAGTCGATAGAAAAGGAAGCTGTGTATGAAACTCCAGCCTGTAGCACAGGGCTTTCACCCTGGGGGGCTGAAAATACCAAAGATTGCAGAATCCAGTAGTGAGATGGCAGGGGTTGTGTCAGGAGGGGCCACCCCACAGGTTTAACCCTGAGGATGCTGTGTTGTTTTCTGAGAGCCTATGTATGTTATCTTTTCCATATAAATACATCTTCTATAATGCATATATTTCCCCTGGTGGCTCATACGGTAAAGAATTTGCCTGCAGTGCAGGAGATCTGAGTTCGATCCCTGGGTCAGGAAGATCCTCTGGGGACGGGAATGGCAACCCACTCCAGTATTCTTGCCTGGAGAACCCCATGGACAGAAGAGCCATATATAAGTAAGGTGGAGTACTAATGGTTACATCCTTCAACTATTACACAGGTCAAGAATGAAAAGCAGAAGGAAATGTCAAAGGTTACAGGGTGAACTGGGTTGGTGAATTTCATCTGATCTAATCCAGAGCTTCTAATCTTGCCTGGAGCCCTTTATGGTGACATGAGGGTGCAGATATCACAGGCTAAGGGGGAGAGCTTAAGTATGATTCTGTGTATGTCTGAGTGTACAGTTTTGTGAGGGCTGGGGTCACTTGGTGCAGGCCACCTCTCCCCGCACAATGGAAACCCCTGTGGTCCAGTGCACTGAGCAAGACCTCCCTGTTTAGTCTCAGGACAAGTGTTTGGCAATAAATGAAACCTTGCCCCTGATCTATGAGACCCAGAGATTCATCAGCAACAGACCAACCAGTGGGGAGCCCTTTTAATTACTTTGTGTTGACCATGCATTTAATGATACCTTATTATGGGCAAAATTAATTTCATTCATGTTGCAGAAACCACCATGAGTGGTCATGTTGCTGAAATACTGTATTCTGACCCTATTTGTATTTTTCCACCCCTAGGAAGCCTGCTGTAGCATATTCTTGGTCTTGAAGTGTCATAAGTACAGCATTTTTGCTAGATAGTGATACAAAATGCTCATGTTTTCATGTGTGCCATATTCATTTCTGAAGCTTGTACACTATTATACGAGATTGTGTTTCTGTCAGAAGCTACCTTATGGCACAATCATTTGTACTGGGGTTCTGAGATTGCTATGGAAAAGAGAAACACCTCTAAGGTTTGCTTCTGCTTTTCCTTTACACACACTATTTTTTGTTGTTGCGAAGTTAATAAAAATGACTTTCTGTGCAGTATAGGTCTCCCCCTTCCCATCCACCCATTTTGACCTGAGTAAAGAACATACATTAAATGAGTTACAAATGGGAAGTTTTGCCTTATTCTGAGATGATGTGAAAAGAGAGGCGTGTTCATAGCAATTTAGCTATAGAGAACTTTCACAAGTAACAGGTTCTTGGTTTTAAATATAAATACTGTAAGCACTTTGCTATTGTACACATTGTAGAGAAAAACACGAACGTGTAGCCTGAAACATATACAACAGATCATACAAAAACGTTAGGAGTTGAAGCCAAATTGTAGGAGCGGGGAGCAGATGTCCCGGAACTCTTTGTCCAGTGACATGGCACCGTGCTTCCTAGTGCAGGGCTGAGCCTTGGAATTTCACTCACTTGTACTTCTTTCAGGAGATGATGTTCACATCTTGTTCCTTCTACTTCGGTGACATTTGATCTAATGAACATATTTTTCTCAACCTGTTAAACAGGGATCCAGCTTAGGCTACCTGCCCCATGAGGACTGCCCTGACATGTCAGGTCTGGATAATGTGCTGTGTTTCACCCTTGAAACACTATTATGGGAGGGCTGGACACCTGTTGGGTTTTGATCAGAAGTATCTGGCACCCACATCATTGCTGGGCTTTGCTTGAGAACTGGGGAGTTTCAGTGACTCTCCTGTGTTCCATGAGCACACTGGAAGGCCCTTCTGAGATTTCTAAGTAGCCTTTATGGATGCCTCCTTTGCACTGCTCAGAAGAAGAAAGAAAAGAAACCGGAAACAGCTTGGTTTTAAATCAAAAAGTTATGATTTTATTTTTAATATACCAGAAAAAAATATTTCTTTTAATGTCGTGAAATCAGCACTTGAAAATAACAATTCCAACATTGCTGTGATTTGCTCTGTGAGGCTTATATGGGTGGGCTTTTAGTTGAATAGAGGCACTGGGTCCTCGAAGAAGCAGAATCTTCCAGTGGTTTTTCAGGTAGCAGTAAGCAACCTCCTGCCTGAACATGCCCAGAGAGCAGACCTGTTTGAACTGACAGGCTTGGGCAGCACTAAGAGGCTACTTCTGGAGCATTCTAGGGTTCTGTCTTCTGGGGAAAAGTCTCCAGAGACACCAAGCATTGAGAGAATGAGTGTTCAGCATGAGTCGGGACCTTGAAATCCTGGCTTAAATATGTTGCGAAAATGGCCTGACTGTAATTTATGCAACCAGTTTCTTTAACCAGTTGCTTCAGGAGCTGTTTACTACAATGTAGTTTCGTATTTGGATTTCTGTGAAGTGTATCTGATGTGAAGACTTTTACTTGCCCAACATGAAATTAAACTGCCATTCTTAAGATTTCCCCAGCCCCCCTGAACTCCGCCACAGATGTGTTCCCACGGTCTGTTTCTTTAGTGCTAGAATAACTTGTTTCACTTAAAAAAAAAAAAAAAAAAAAAATTCAGGAGGAAGGGAGACCTGGGGCCTATTTTTCCCTCTCTGTGAGCCCTGAATTTTCAGAGTATCTGAGGATGAAGCAAGTAACTTGATGATTCAACAGGCCTGTGAATAGTCTTTGGTGCTCTGCACAGGGGTACCTAACTAGTCTCTTTAGCTATGGGTTTTGCCATATGGCTTAAAGATGTTTATAACTGGCATGTTACAACTGGCATTCAAGAAAATGCTATAACTACAATGATTCTTTTTTTGCTTAAGTATTGGGTACCAGCATACAGAGGCTGTTGGTTCACTGCAAGACTGGGACCTAACACTTCATCCTGATTGTCAGCACAAAAGAGAGTATCATTGCTTTATCACTTTAATGTGTATGCAACAGAGGCCAAACCCTGTGGTGCATTCTTATCAAAATCTCTTTTGGTTGGTGATGGGTCTGAGGCACAAAGAATTGGTTCCTGTATACAGATAGAAAAGGGACAGAATAACAAGTAAGTTACAGGAGACAATGACTCACAGCACGAAAATAGGCTCTACTACCATCCTGAATTGATAGCAAAATATTTATTATTGAAAACAAAAAGATCGGACCACTAGACTTTCATCATAAAGCTCTCACACAATTGTAATGTTCAGGATGGAAACATTTTCAGGGAAAGAAGTGTCTAAGAGACAGGCACAGACCATGCACACACAGCATTGAACTCAGGGAGGTGGTCTGTTGGACCATCTCCACTCTCCTAACAGCCCTCTTGAGTCAGCACATGACCAACCCAACAACTGTGCTGAAGATTCATTAACCAAACTGGGGGGAAAAAAAGTGTGCTGGAGCTTAGTTGTGTCTGAAGAAAGGCTGTTCTCTCATAATAGATAGCAACCTGAGCTTATTTCTCCCTGGTAACCCAGCAGTCTGGAACCAGACCAGACTTGTGGAATATTCTACTCCAGTGTAGTTTACTCCAGGTGCTTTGTTGTTCTTAATGTGACAGGTTTTATCTTATGATAATGATACCACAGCTGATTAAAAAAAAATTTTTTTTTTTTCCCCTGTGAGTCTCTTGTCTTAGAAGTGTTCTTCCATCCCGTTCTGCAAAAACCCCACTCAGTAAAGTTCCAGACTCAGAGCCACATTAATAGAAATGACAGGGGATATAATTTTTTCTTTCCCCATCAGCAATGTATATGAATGTATTGTCCCTGTCCCCTCGTGTTTATAGCAGCATATGATTAGAAGGTTTTCCCTGGTGGCTCAGATGGGAAAGAATCTGCCTGAAATGTGGGAGATGTGGGTTTGATCCCTGGGTCGGGAAGATCCCCTGGAGAAGGGAACAGATGATTAGAAGGATGGGAGTAAATTAACTGGAATAATCATCTCAAGACATGATTTTTGAATATAGTAGTGGCTCTCTTCTCATGAGCAAAATTAGAAGGTCCAGATAAAACCTCCTGATCTGTGAATACAGCATTTCTCACTAGAATGTTTTTCACTGAAAACTCATAGACTTGGATTGATGCTCAGACCTTGTGTATCAAATTGCATGTATTTATGTCTGAAATGAAGATTTGGTTTAAAAAACTTTTTCAATCCAGGAATGTTTTCATGATACTGGAATTGAAGTGCAGTGGAAAACCTTCAAGAGAAAGGAAATCTATTGCAGCATAGTGGGGCAGCTATAAAAACTTGCCTGCCCAAGTTTTTCTGGAATGTTAAGTGACAGCAGGATTATCTATGTGGCAGTCAATTCTCATAGGCTTCAGATTTGCCATGGAGTAGTGGTCCAGCCTCATATATTAATAGAATTAATCACTTAAGCTGAGATGTTAAAAACAGTGTATTGAACCTGTAATACCAGAATTTCAATTTTTTTAAAGGTGTGATTTTTTCCCCCTCCCATGATAAACATCGGAAATGCCTTTAGATATATTTAGCTAATTTTAAAACTATTTATTAGACATTCAACCCATAAACAAAATTTCTAAATTATCTCATAAGTAGACACAAGTATGAACCTGTACCAAGATGAAAGTGCTTTGGAAGCATCAGTCTGTTTAAGGTCTATGATTATTTCCTTATTCTAACCTGCATTAAAGGATCACTGATAAATCAATGGATTAAATCATTAAATTAAATTAACCAAATAAGCTCTAACTGTCCTTCAGTTAAATTCAAGTCAACTGTTATTTGGCCTTTTCCTCATTATTCTGCTCATTTTCTGTTATAAGAAAAAAAAGCTTATTGCACAGTATCATGTATTTTCAAAGCTCAAAATAACATTGTTTGCATCCTAATAATCTATTAGTTGTTATAGCAGGACTTGTCTTTTCAGTCCATGTCAGTTTTTGCCCTAATTAATACATTCTTCGATCAACGCATCTATGAACCAATGTCAAGACGTCATAAATTGTTCACAATAACTTAACACAGACATAACAGCTTCCCTTCCCTGCATACGGCCCACCCTCCATCCCATCAGTCATGACTTGGTTCGCACGGATTCTCTGTTCATGGTTCAGACCATTCACACAGAATGGAATAAAACTTTATTCTTTTCAATTCCACACATAGATGAGATGCTGAGAAAGCCCTTGTCATCTCTGACAGAGAAGCAGAGCAGCTCTGTTTCATGAATGACAGCACAATTAAAGCTAAAATAATATAAAAATAATTTGAAAAATCCCTTTTCTGTACACACTCAAAGCAAGAAAGCTAAACAGCTTCTTTTTCTGCTAGCCAGAAAACATGTTTCTATTTATTTGGGCTTTAAAGTTTGGTGGACTTCACATCTGTGTGTATATATGTGTGGTTATGCGTGTCTAATCTATGCACTGTAGTAGCCCCTAATTTTTATCTAGTTTGTCTAATCATTAAGCTATATAACCAATTAGAATACTATTATATCACATTGAACAACTTGACATAATTGCTTCTTTGAAATACAGGAATGTTTACACATTTGGCTTGTAAAGGGCTGAAATATTACAGATATTATAGTATCTAGCTTTTTTTTTTTAAAAGAATATGGCTCTTAATAAGTTGATTTTTGAATTCCAGAGCGTAAGTCCCTTTTCAAAAAATTTCCGAAGCTGACTCAAAGTAGGAAGAATGTCTTCTGATTTGGCCAAAAGTATGGTGGATATTTTATATCATTTAAAATTTGAAGAATAAGTCTCGAAGGGGGCCGTTTGTGTGTCAACTGTTCAGCTCAACTTGCCATGAAGTGTGTTTGTCAATGTATCTCCGCTTGACCAGCAGAGGGCACTTTAAACACCTCTGCATTGCTTTAGGGAGCAAAGGCAGATGATGCAGAAACACAGTGTTCACCCAAGATCAAGGAGAGTCCTGTGGGTTGCTTTGCGAAATTCACAAAAATATAGAAAATATGGACTGTACCACAGGGTTTCATTTGGAAAGTTATGTGTGGAGTCAACTATGGAGGGGTGTACTTATTCTCTTGTATTGATCTTCGGCTCATTCCTCTTTCCCAGCTCAAAAACTTCCGTGTAGGGCTGCAACTTTTTACAGGTAAGAGTCTATTTTTCAAATAATTTGGTTGAGTTGTCTGTTTTCTATTCTATATTTATTCTTCTGTTTGAAAGCCCAAGGCAACTGAACAAAGGATGCTGTGTCCTACCGCATTTAGGGGTAGAAATAAAACTATCAGAAATACTGAGATTGGAGCCGCCCTTTCAGGAGTTGGGTGGCACTGTTTCTTTCCTCCCAGGGAGAACCCTGGGAAAATATTGTGCCTCGTTTTGTTATGGTGAACTCACTAGACTGAGGCTGTGCTATGAAGGGGAACGAGTCTTTCTCTTAGTTGAAATATAGTTTTCTCGGGAGGTGATTAAGACATCTTTTCTCACGGGGGCTACAACCCGTAACCTTTCGGAAAAAGTACTTTCAATTTTGCAAAAGCGTTACTCTAGATATATACCCCGTGTCGCTTCCATTTTTACCTTTTCTGTTGGCTCCAGTTTAGTGTCAAAAAAGATTAGAAAGGATTGAATGTATGTGCTCACATGGTTTTTAAGTAAACAACTTCTTTGATCCTTAGAGAAACAGAACAGTAAATTCATTTTTTCCCATATACTGTTAATAGCTTATTTGCCTTCTCTCTGCCTCTGGCCCACTTTGTTCTCATTTATCCTAGAGTTGACAGATCAAGAGGGAATGGGGTCTTCCAGCAGCAGTTCTTTGAGATGGAGGTGTACTCAGTGAATCCTCACCCAAAAAGGATCACTAACTTACTGGGTTAAGTCAACCTAATTATCCCTAAGCTGCCTTGGGTTGTGTGTTTGCTCATATGTCTGGTTTTGTTTTAGCTGCACCATATGTGATTCCTTGTGCCATTTTCTTTTGTCTGTGATTTTTCTTGATGACCCTGAGCTACGGCTTCCTCCTCAGTTCCGACACTAGTCAGCCTTCGCTGCTTTCCTCATCTTGCTGCCGATGTAGGCCTCAAAGAAGAAGTGGCAGAAGAGCACGAAGTAGCTGAGGTACATGAGCGAGGACCAGAAGATGTTCTGAAAGTGAGAGTGACACTGGTCATGCTGCATCCACTGGAAGACCAGGTAATTAATGACACAGCCTATCAGCATCTGAATGATCTGGGACAAGGTGATGAACATGGCGAACTTCCGGGAGACGCGGAACCCCGCCGCTCGCAGGGCATAGTAAGAGTACATCACCGAGTGCACGCTATAGTTCATGGTCATAAACCAACCGCCCCCAGCGACCATGTCCTTGTAGGAGTACCAGGAGTACAGCAGCACAGTGATGTGGTGGTACCAGTGCAGGAAGATCAGCTTCTGCTTCCTCAGAATGATGAATATTGTATCTCCTGGAAGACACAAACAGAAACGGACGTGAGCCCCCTGACTGTACTCCGTATCAAGAAGGTGAATGTCTTGAACTTGTACCTCAGCATGAGATGAATTTGGGTTAGACTTGTGGACTGATATTTACTAGCTCGGTGACCCTGGCAGGTTATTCATCCTATTTTCTACTTTCCTCATGTGTAATATGGAGATAACAGCTTGGAATTATTTGAAGATTCAATAGGATACAAAATGGGCACATGGTAAGCACTCCATAAATGTTACTGTCAGAAAGGTGTTTTGCACACAATCATATTTTTGATTTGGAAGGGACACTACTAAGTATATTGTCCATTTCCAATGAGGCTATGCATTTTAGGAAATATCACCTAGAAGAGAGTCAAGTGATGTTCATTAATCAAGAGAAACAAATTTGAATTCAAGGGCCCAGTAAAATGTTCTTAGGCCGCTCTGGAGTAATAAAACCACCTTTCTTTGGTACACGACAAAAGTACACACTTTTGCAGGTTCCCTATAAAATGTGAAGCCTTGGCATATGGAAATTAGAAAAGTAAAATTTAAACAAAAGGCTATTCCTGGATAAGAGACAAGATAGCGGAGTAGGACTTGAGCTTACCTCTTCTCACAAAAACATCAAAATCACAAGTAACTACTGAACAACTGTTGACAAAAAAGATACTCTATATCCAAAGACAAAAACATCACACCAGTCAGAATGGCCATTATCAAAAAGTCTATAAAAAATACTTTTTTAGGCTATTTACATATAAGTAATATTATATAACATTTGTCTGTGTCTGACCTATTTCACTCAATATGACAATCTCTGGAACTATTCATGTTGCTGCAAATATCAATATTTTGTAATTTTTTAATGACTGAGTAATATTCCAGTGTGTATATGGAACTTATTTACAAAACAGAAGTAGAATCACAGATGTAGTAAACTAGGTTATGGCATGTATGGTTACTAGGGGATAAAGTAGGGGAGGGATAAACTGGGAGACCGGGATTGACTTATATACACTACAGGATATAAAATAGATAACTCAGAACCTGCTGTAGAGCACAGGGAACTCTACTCAATACTCTATAATGGCCTATAGACAACTGATTCACTTTGCTGTATACCTGAAACTAACACAGCACTGCAAATCAACTATATTCCAATAAGTTGCTTTTAAAAAGTCTACAAACAATAAATCCTGGAGAGGGTGTGGAGAAAAGGAAAGCAACCTGCACTGTTGGCAGAAATGTCAATTGGTACAGCCACCATGGAGAACAGTATGGAGGGTCCTTAAAAAATGAAAAATAGAACTATCCTATGATCCAGCCATCCCACTCCTGGGCATATATTCAGAGAAAAACCATAACTTGAAAAGATACATGCACCCTAATGTTCACTGCAGCACTATTTACAATAGCTAAACACGGAAGTGATATAAATGTCCATCACAAGAGGAATGGAAAAGATGTGATACTTATATAAAATGGAATATTAGTCATAAAAAATGAGTAAAATAATGCCATTTGAAGCAATGGATGAGAGATTATCATACTAAGTGAAATAAGTCAGAGGAAGACAAATATCACACAATATCACTTACATGTGGAATCTAAAAATGATACAAATGAACTTATTTGCAAAACAGACTTCAAAAACAAACTTATGGTTTCCAAAGGGTGGGGGAAGGATACATTAGGCATTTAGATAATCAACAAGGGCCTACTGTATAGCACAGGGAAATCTACTCAATACTCTAATAATCTATATGGGAAAAGAATCTGAAAAAGAATGAGATGGATTTGGGATGGATATTTATAAGTGAATCATTGCTGTGTACCTGAAACTAACAACACTGTAAATCAACTGTACTCTAATATAAATTTTGAAAAGTTAAAAGACAAAAACAGAAAAAGAACAAAAATCCTCTGTAGTTACTGAAGAGGATAATAGGTATTATTTTGGTAGCAATGAATCAAGTGCTAAAAAACTGAGAATGACACTTTCTTGTGGAATTAATTCTGAAAATGCTTTACAGGATTATCCAAAATCTCAGTAACATTAACCCCTTGAAGAAAAAGACTATTGTTTCTTTGGTCTGACTCTCCCATCTGAGCTATTTTGGCTACCCAAAAGACCACTATTCACATCTAAGGTAGAGAATTTATATTATAGAAGCAAGAATGGTGCTCATGTAGGTAGGTGATAATGATTCTTTGAAAAGCCTAGGGATTCTGAAAAATATACTTTAGAACACTTACATAAAAATAGATGAAGAGCAGGCACAGTAACAAATACACCCAATTCCATTAACGAGTACCAGAACAACAAACACTGGGATGTGGGACAAAAGCAGGATTGATGTGGCAGATGCTTCATTCTCTTTCCTATCTCTGTGGTTTTCAGATATGAGAAAAAAAATCAATATCCTTCATGACCTTTGGTGACCTTGACTTCTTTTTATATAACAAGGGTAACTAGTGGTCCCTCTTCTTATTCTGAAATTTAATTAACTGCAAGGGGAATTAATACTTACCCTTGCCTTATCCCTTATTTTTCAAGGATGCCCTAAAACATTGGGTACAAAGGAAGGTCAGACAAAGTTGGATCTTGGAAAGACTTAAGGTTCTGATGGGACCTTAAGTAAACAGAAAAGATAAGATTGATGGGAATGTAAATTGGTACAGCCATTATGAAGAACAGTATGGAGGTTTCTCAAAACTAAAAACAGAGCTACCATATGATCCAGCAATCCCACTCCTGGGCATATATTGTGAAAGGACAAAATCTCTAACTCAAAAAAATACATGCACTCCAATGTTCATACAAGCATGATAAACAACGTAAGTGTCCGTCAACAGATGAATGGGTAAAAATGTGATACGGCAACTCATGCCAGTATTCTTGTCTGGGAAATCCCATGGACAGAGGAGCCTGGTGGGCTACAGTCCATGGGGGTCACAAAGAGTTGGACAGTACTTAGCTACTAAACAACAACTACTACACACACACACACGAAGGAATATAACTTAGCCATAAAAAAGAAATATTGCCATTTGCAACAACATGAATGGACTTAGAGAATATCATAAGTGAAGTCAAAGACAAATATTATAATGATATCACTTATATGTAGAATCTAAAATATATGCAAATGAATTCATTTACAAAACAGACTCACAAACATAGAAAACAAACTTATGGTCACCAAAGGGAAAAGTGGGAGCAGGGCATAGGATAAATTAGGAGCTTCACTCCAATCCCAAAGAAAGGCAATGCCAAGCAGTGTTCAAATAATCATACACCTGCACTCATTTCACATGTTAGCAGATGATGCTCAAAATCCTTCAAGCTAGGCTATAGCAGTTCATGACCCAAGAACTTCCAGATGTACAAGCTGAATTTAGAAAAGACAGAGGAACCTGAGATCAAATTAGATCTGGCAGACAGAATGCCTGAAGAACTAGGGACAGAGCTTTGTAACACTGTACAGGAGGTGGTGACCAAAACCATCCTCAAAAAAAAGAAAGGCAAGAAGACAAAGTGGTTGTCTGAGGAGGCCTTACAAATAGCTGAGAAAAGAAGAGAAGCTAAAGGCAAAGGAGAAAGCGAAAGATATACCCAACTGAATGCAGAGTTCCAAAGAATAGCAAGGAGAGATAAGAAAGCCTGAAGTGATCAATGCAAAGAAACAGAGGAAAATACTAGAATGGGAGATTAGAGATACCAAGGGAACATTTCATACAAAGATGGGCACAATTAAGGACAGAAACAGCAACGACTTAACAGAAGAGGAGATTAAGAAGAAGTGGCAAAAATACACAGAAGAACTGTACAAAAATGACAATGACCTGGATAATCATGATGATGTGGTCACTCACTCGGAGTGTGAAGTCAAGTCGGCCTTAGGAAGCATTACTACAAACAAAGCTAGTGGAGGTGATGGAATTCCAGCTGAGCTATTTCAAATCCTAAAAGATGATGCTGTAAAAGTGCTCTACTCAATATGCCAGCAAATCTGTAAAATTCAGCAGTGGCCACAGGAATGGAAAAGGTCAGTTTTCATTCCAATCCCAAAGAAGGGCAATGCCAAAGAATGTTCAAATTACCGTACAATTGCACTCATTTCACATGCTAGCAAGGTAAAGCTCAAAACCCTTCAAGCTAGGCTTCAACAGTATGTGAAAAAAGAACTTCCAGATGTACAAGCTAGATTTAGAAAAGGCAGAGGAAGCAGAGACCAAATTGCCAATATCTGCTGGATCATAGCAAAAGCAAGGGAATTCCAAAAAATCTCATCTGCTTCGTTGACCATGCTAAAGCCTTTGACTGTCTTGATCACAACAAACTGGAAAATTCTTAGAGAGATGGGAATACCCAACTATTTTACCTACCTTCTGAGAAGCCTGTATGCAGGACAAGAAGCAACAGTTAGTGTTATACATGGAACAATGGACTGGTTCAAAATTGGGAAAAGACTAACTTAAGGTTATACATTGTCACCCTGCTTATTTAACTTATATGCAGAGTACATCATGCTAGGCTAGATGAATCACAACTGGAATCAAGATTGACAGGAGATATCAATTTCAGATATGCAGATGATAGAAAGCAAAGAGGAACTACAGAGTTTCTAAATGAAGGTGAAAGAGGACAGTGAAAAAGCTGGCTTAAGACTCAACATTCAAAAAACCAAGATCATGGCATCTGGTCCCAACACTTCTTGGCAAATAGATGGGGACAAAGTGGAAACAGTGTCAGATTTTATTTTCTTGGACTGCAAAATCCTGCAGTTGATGACTGCAGCCATGAAATTAAAAGACATTTGCTTCTTAGAAGAAAGCTATGATCAACCTAGACAGTGTATTGAAAAGCAGAGACATCGCTTTGCCAACAAAGGTCCATATAGTCAAAGCTCTGGTTTTTCTAGTAGTCATATATGGATATAAGAGTTGGACCATAAAGAAGGCTGAGTACTGAAGAATTGATGCTTTTGAAGTGCAGTGCTGGAGAAGACTCTTGAGAGTCCCCTGGATAGCAAGGAGATCAAACCAGTCAGTCCTAAAGGAAATCAACCTTGAATATTCATTGGAAGGACTGATGTTGAAACTGAAGCAATTGGAAGCAGTTCATGGGGTCACAGAGAATCGAACACAACTTGGCGACTGAACAACAGCAGTGGGATTAACAGATACACATGTTATTATACATAAAATAGATAAAGATTCACTGTATAGCATGGAAAACTGTATTCAATGTCTTGTAATAAACTATAATGGAAAAAAAATTTTAAAACAAAAAATCTGAATCACTTTGCTGTACACCTGGAATTAACAAGATTGTAAATCAGCTATTCTTCAAGAAAACATATAGTCAGTTACTACCTAAGGAATATGAAAAAAAAAAAAGCAAACTCCAACATTATTACTTATTTGTTTAGAACAGAAAGGAAGTTTCCAGTTGCTGCATTTCTGAACCTTTTATAAAATTTTCTTTGAAGTCTTCTCTATTGTGAGATGTTTGACATATTAAACCTATAAATGTCAGACAGACTAATAAGGATCCATGGTGACAGTAACTCTCAGTTGTATGTTAAAGGGAGACAACTAGAGTTAGGAGACCTGGTGTCTACTTATTTGTGTGAATCTGTGCTATTTTTGTGTGTTGTCAAAGATCCACTATTTCTATGTAATTACTACTCTGCGCCTCCCTTCCTTCTATGGACTATAACGTAGACACGGTAGTTTCAACTTACCTTTGTTCACAGCAGAAAGAAGGTAGAATTTCCAAGGAATTGTGTGTTAAAAGCAAATTTATTTATTTGTAATTGAGACTTTGAGTCTCTAAGTATTAACTAAAATAAAAATAAAGCCTGTACAATATTCAAACATAATTATTTGCCACAAAATAATGAGCATTTTATCCTTTTAAATTCCTTAATTTTACCTCTGTCATCACCTTTATATTAAAACTTTATTGTCTAAAGAACAGTCTGAGTGGGAAGAGTGGTAGGGGACAAAACACAGATCATGAGAATGGGCTAACATAGAAGCTACAAATCTGGAATAATATTGTGTTCTTCCTGTCTGAGTGGGGGTCTCTGGCTTGATATAAGACCTACTAGGTGTTTTCACTTAACATGGGGAGGTGGGGGCAAAGGTCATGCCATGAGATCTTCAAAATGAAATTAATTTAGATACACATAACAGTTTTTCTCAGAACAGCTATACAGGGTGATTAGATGGAGAAAGAAGATGAGAATCTTCCAGTAATAGACCTGAATCTCTCAGGAGTAGCACTCCGATTCCATATCAAAGTTACTGTCTCCAGGCAGGCCACCAACCCAGAGAAGGGGAGTTTCCCTTGAATGAGGTTCTAGAAAGGATGCCCTGAGACCTCTCACTGAGGTTCTTCTGATATCACAGCTGAGATGCACCAGTCATTCAGCTCTGGGAATTATGAATTATTTTTCCTCTGGGAAAAACTACACAATAACTCATTTAATTTGTTGTGAGCCAATCATACTGATAGCATTCCACATCCAGGCCTATCAAAAGCTACAGAGTGACCAAGAAATGCAAACAAAAGATATTGAGACCATGAATGCAGGGTCAGGCAACCAATCTTTCTTGGTCAAAGGTCCTACGGGCATTATGGGAAGAATTTTGGCCATGTATAATCAGTGGATCTTCTGACTCGTTAATGTTTTGGCCATGTCACATATTTTAGCTTCCTCTGGTTCATGTTCTTTACCACAGTCTAACCTTTGGTTTGGTTATTTTCAGTCAAGAGCCAGCCTGAAGCCAGATCACGGTGATCTGGTATCTAAGCGTCCCTCCTGAGCTATGCCTGCTGCACATGTGTGGTCAAATGCAGCCCTGTGTGCAGCTCTGGAGCAGCTCACGAGCACGCGGAAGCCCCAGCCGCCAGGAGATGGAGCGCCCACGGGGTGTGTGGTTTGTTACAGATGGCTGCGCCCCTCTTCGCAGAGTTAGCGGGAGCTCCGCTGAGTCAGAGTTTCAAAAACAATGACGAGCTCAACTGAGCAAGGACCTAGACTCAGAGCAGATGTTTCCAAGTTTTAACAAAACAAAATCTCAGCAGGTTTTAATATAATTCAAACAGTAGTCAGTCAGAGATTTTGGCACACAAAGCAGGTTGGTGGCTCTCGTCCCCTCACTTGTTCTAGTAGACCGTAGCTGTGGAATTCACTGAAATGAGCTCATTGTTCTCTGCTGAGACAGAAAGCCCTTCTTGCTATTAAAAGTCCAGTGAAGGGGGAATGTTAGTGTTTAATGGGCACAGAGTTTTCAGCTGGGGAAGATAAAAGTTCTGGAGATGGATGGTGTGATGGCTGCACAACAATGCCAGCGCCCAAAATGCAGCAGCCCTGTCACCTAGAAATGGCCAATTTTAATAGGGGCTTCCCTGGTGGCGCAGAGGTTAAAGCGTCTGCCTTCAATGTGGGAGACCTGGGTTCGATCCCTGGGTTGGGAAGATCCCCTGGAGAAGGAAATGGCAATCCACTCCAGTACTCTTGCCTAGGGAATCCCATGGACAGAAGAGCCTGGTAGGCTACAGTCCACAGGGTCCCAAAGAGTCAGACATGACTCAGCGACTTCACTTTCACTTGCCACAATAAAAAAAGATACTTCAGTGAAAACTGTAGGCAGGCAGGTTTTGGGAGTGGGAAAATAGAGTTTTCAGTATTGAACATGGAAGAACTGTTCTTTTTTCTCTCTCAAGACCTTTTCTTTCTGGTATACATTAGGAAGTTCAGAATAGAGAGCTGAAAGCAGAACTGGGAACCTAAAAAATAAGAAAAATTCTAAATAATCCAAGTGAATAAAGCTTTCTTAATTAAATCGTAGCGACAAGGTTTTCTAAGAGTGTTTTACAGGGAAGGAATTTAACTTCCCAAACCAACAAAAAGCCATCCAAAGCACACATGTTCACTAAACTAGGCGAATTGGTTTAGGATCTATTTTGATGAAGCAGTTTACCTTGGGAAGATAGCTATCAAGTAAGATCCAGGATATCTGAAAGGGAATAAGTCATATTTGAAAATTGGAAAAGGGTACTCAAGACTGAAAATATCTGTATAATGGATCTGAAACCACAGGAAGAATTGGTGTCACACACTACCCTCATTAAAGAGCTGCATCAAGTTTAGGATTTATTTTTCAACTCTTTAGCCCACTGACAGCACTTCAATCCCTTGTTTGAACTGTGAAGGAATGGATTGTTTGATATGCAGCCTATAAGCTGCAGTGGTGAATGAGGCTTCTCCAGGCAAAGTGAATATCAAGCCAATGGCATAAGGAACTAGAGTACAGCTCCTTTGGGCTTCAAGAGGGAACAGAATTGTGTCTAATTACAAGGTCTACACTGGGGCAGGAGGGAGTGGTATGTTCGAGCCTAGATTAATAAAGACAGGTGACTGACTGCCCTACCCTCCTCAGGAACAACACTCCAACAAGACAGAGGATTATAGCACAAATACCTCTGAGTGATGCAGTTCTCATCCACAAATCCTAACCTTACGACTCAGGTGTCCATCTAGAGGAGAAGCTGGGAGGACAGACAGCACAGAGCTGCTCACGCCTTTAAAGGAAAATGGCCACTGTGAATGGGTTGGTGTGGCTCTTCCATGTATTATTCCTTCAAAAGGTAGAAGGAGCTATTTTTATTCTCAAGTCCCTCAGACACAACTGGATAAAACTCAGAACACAGATAAGCAGCCCTGGCAGGGAAATGCATTTCCAGAAGCCAAGACTGAAGTAGCTCCTTTGCAATTAGAGGCCTGAAGGCCAGAAGCACAGAGGCACCTTTCCTGATTAAAGCAAGAAAGTACTTTTTGAGGGTAGGGAGGGGGAAACTGTAAAGCTGTTCAGGGATGGCATGCAGAGGGAATCAAGGTTCATGCATTTCCTGTATTCATGTATCTATAGACAATTCTTTATCAAAAAGGTGGGGAGGCAGTTCATAAGGATACTTACACAGAATAAAGTAAAAGTCAAAGGGATATATTTCTCAATTTGAATAATTCTTTAGTCTGACTCATAGCAGAGACTCTATGACTCTAAATAAAAAATGACCGAGAAATGTAGACAATCTTTTATCTATACCTGAAAATACAAAATTAAAATGTCCTCACAGAATTTTGAAATTCCTAAAAAAACACATCTGTAGGCTTTTAGGCATTGTCTGTAGCTCCAAGTCTGAAAAACACTTCTCTAGTGTAAGACTTTGCAGTTAGTGTTCCTAATCTAAATATTAAAAAATAGCTGCCTGGGGGCCTGGTTCATAAAAAAATTCATATGATAAATTTCTCCTTTTGATAAAGTAGCAATTCCATTTCAGCATTTTAAATGCCTGGCCCATGGTAGATGCTTATTATAAGTGTATTAAAGGACACACCTATGGTCAAATTAATCTTTGACAAAGGAGGCAAGGGTAAGAAAAAGACAGTCTCTTCAGCAAGGGGTATTAGGAAAGTTGGACAGCTTCATAAATAAATCAATGAAGTTAGGACACACCCTCTCACCATACACAAAAATAAACTCAAGATGGCTTAAAGACATAAATATAAGACATGATACCATAAAACTCTTAGAAGAGAACATAGGCAAAACAGTCTCTGATGTAAATCTTACCAATATTTTCTAAGGCCATTCTCCCAAGGCAATAGATATAAAAGCAAAAATTAAAGGAGCTAATTAAACTTGCAAGCTTTTACACAGCAAAGGAAAACATACACAGAAAAAAAAAAAAACAACCCATGGACTGTGAGGAAATATTTGTAAACATGACCAACAAGAGCTTACTTTCCAAAATATATAAACAGTTCATACAGTTTAACAACAATAAAAACAAACATCCCAGTTGAAAAATGGGCAGAAGACCTAATAGTCATTTCTTCAAAGAAGACATACAGATGACCCGTAGGCCCATGACAAGATGCTCAACCATCAGTAATTATTAGAGAAAAGAAAATCAAAGCCACAATGATGTACTATCTCACACCAGCCAGAATGTCCATTATTAAAACGTTTACAAATAACAAATGCTGTAGAGGATGTGGAGAAAAGGGAACCCTCCTACACTGTTGGTGGGAATGTAAGTTATTACAGCCACTATGGAACAGTATGGAAGTTCCTTAAAAAACTAAAAACAGAGCTACCACATGATCCAGCAATCCCACTCATGGGCATATATTCAGACAAAACTATAATTCAAAAAGACACATGCAACCCCTATGTTCATAACAGCACTATTCTCAATAGCCAAGACATGGAAACAACCTAAAGTATCTGTCAACAAATGAATAAGAAGATGCGGCACACATATACAGTGGAATGCTGCTCTGCCATAAGAAATAAAATACTGCCATACACAGCAGTGTGGATGGGATGATCATACTAAGTGAAATAAGTCAGAAAAAGAAAGGCAAATATCATAAGATATCACTGATATGTGGAATCCAGCATATGACACAAATGAATTTTACAAAACAGGAATGGATTCACAGACACAGAGAAACGACCCGAGGGTGCCAAGGGGGCAAGCAGGGGAGGCATGAAGTGGGAGTTTGGGATTAGCAGATGCAAACTATTGTATATAGAATGGATAACAACAAAGTCCTACTGTAGAACACAGGGAACTAGTCATATATTCAATACCCTATGATAAGCCATAATGAAAAAGAAGGTATAAAAAAAGAATATGTATGAATAACAGAATCACCTTACTGTACAGCAGAAATTAGGGCAACATGTAAATCAACTATACTTCAATTAAAAAATTTAAACATTTATTAAAGGGATAAACCAGTGAGTCCATACTAATGCATTTCACTGTAAGACTTTTGATCGGCTGTGTGTGTGAGTGCTGAAGATTTTTCCTGCTGTTCCTCCCTTGTCTTTGACCTGGGAAGAAGCGGTCAAACCAACAGTTCAAACCAACTGCCAGCAGATTAGAGCCCCTGCTGCGGAGTGGCTAGAGGTGGAGGATGCATACATCAGAGACACGTCATATCCTCTGTGAACAGATACAAACCAGGGGGACCTTTCAGAAAGACTCGATAGCTAACACCGGAGGTAACTTAAAATGAAATTACAACTTCAACCCCCTTTTCAGGAGAAACAGGAGATGGCACGCAATCGATAGATAAGAATTTTGAATTAAATAAGCCAATTCTTAATTATAGATAAAACATTAAGAAACCCAGAGGATGCACAGGTGGCCCCTAAGGATATGGAGCAATTTGTGAGACTCTAGCCAGCATGGCTCATAGATGAACTCAGATCTTTTTATCACTGGTGGCTCCCTTTTTCTGGCAACAAAGATATTTTTCTGGGGAACTGTGCCTGTGTTAAAAAACAAAAACAAAAACAAAAAAGCCCTTGCTACGTGATTTTCCACTGTCTGTTAACTTGTGACACACTTATATTCAAGACTATTAAAGAGTTAAAGCAAAAACTGTTAGGAATCTACCTATCTATCTAGTATCAGAATTTTGGACTAATTTCTAGAAGATGAATTACATTTCTCTAAGGCCTATTTCTTCAATTGATTAAAATTAAACAACATCAGAAACTAACCCTTAATATTTTGTGAATGAGACCATAAGGCTACCCAAACAAAGGCTGAATGTCCTAGTCTGTATCCAAACTCCAGAGCTGAACATACACTTTGCTGTGAGACTGGGAAATAGCTGTAAGGCTAACTTTCCCCCATATTCTAATATTAGCTCAGCTGTTAAAGGCCTAAGAGAAGGGGCTAGGTAGATGTTCTTAGCCCCTGGAACTGTGCTTTCAGTGAGACTTGGATCCATGCACATTCTATACAAACTTTTTGGCTCTTGATACACACAAGGTCCAATTATTTAAAATGAGGGAAAAGAACAAAAATAACAGAAGTTAGTTAAGAATGCAAATTCACTTATTGTAATTTTCCTGCAACCAGTAAAATAGGACCTTCAAATTATTTCTTTGTTCATTTTTCAATAAATATTACGCGTATGTAACTACAAAGGGGTGAGGGTGGGGGAGGAAATGGAAGGAGAGAAGACACTCACCTAGTTCGGGTGCTTTGCTTAGCACAAATGCATAAGCCCAGAATTTGCTGACAGGTCCATTGTAAAAACCCTGGTCACAAACTGAATGCTTCAGGCCTTTGGTCATCACAGTGTACACCATATAAGCACCAGTTCGAAGAGCACCGAATATACTTCATAATGAAAAGAGAAAAGAAACAATATTCAGGAAAATAATTTCATGTCTGACATTAACCATTCTGCCGTTGGCAGAAATAGGCAGAACTGCATCACAATCATTTGCATTTACCCAGAAGTGTTTAAAAACGTTTTGTTAAGAGCAGGAAAACTACTCAGAGCTTTATTCTGAAGGCCATGCCACTTCACTCTTCATCCATGTTCCAAAAAGAGGTCATGGAAAAGGGGACTAGATCCAGGGCGGGATCTCAAGAACTCCAATTACCTTAGTGTTTCAACTTGAGAACTATCCCTTGGGGATGAGAGGGAATTGGCTGAAAACTTTTGGAATTATCTCAGTTCTGCCCCTTGCCCAATCATTCTCCAAATCCCCTGCCTCTGTTCCCTTGAATCTCTCTAATCCATTTTTTTCTCACTGAAGCCAGAGGAAGAAGGCTGAGCTCTACTGTCAATCTTGCAGCGCATCCAGGTTCACTCCCCTCAGCTCCCAGAGCGAGGCCCTGACACCGCGCCAACACTGTTCTTCAGTGCCCTGTAATGTATCTGTCTCTGCAGAGTCAGAGGAGCTCCAAGTGCTGAAAAAGTGAGATCGCTGCTTGAGAAGTAAACTCACATGTGGACTTGTTATCACGGAACTGCTAAAGAAACAGGGGAGCTCTGGAGTGTGTTGAGCTCAGCGATGTAAGTGAAGTATGAGAGGACTCGTCAGCTGGAACACACAGGCTCCATCATGGTGTGAACCCCATAGACATATGTCCCAGAGTTCACAAGCCACGTGCATGAGTGAAGGGAGAGCTGACTGATCACGGGAGAGATGTATGCCCGTTTTTGTTTTCTGGCAGCACTCCCTTTTTAGGTTCTAAAGTCAGCATAGAAAACACACTTATGGTTACCAAAGGGGAAAGGGGGTTGGGGGAGGGATAAATTAGGAGTTTGGGATTAGCTGACAAACACACTGCTATATAAAAAATAAACAAGGTCCTACTGTATAGCACAGGGAACTATATTCAGTATCTTATCGTAAACCATAATGGAAAATATAAAAAAGAACTACACACACATATACATGTATGTATAACTGAATCACTTTAGCATTTAAAATGTCTTCAGTGTTGCTTGACTAAGTCATTCCACTTGGCTACCCCATCCACAAACATGCATCCGCTAGCGAGAACTAAAGGCCAGCTTTGCATAGAAGAGAGGTGATGAAGTTGAATTCTTGGCAACTGCCTATTAATTGAGGATTCTATAAGCAGCTTCTCTAATAACATATGGCCTACCTTAAACAGAGTTACTCTTTCCAACATATAAAACCATTCTGCATAGGATTATTGATATGATTTTACAGTTGCAGATCCCTGTTTAATCCTTCAGTGTCTTCCTGCTGAACACAGAATGTAACCCCCAACTCCTTAATAGAAACTGCAAGACTCTGGATGGCCCCTCCTTCACCCCTGCATCCTGCCACGCTCTTCCTGCTCCTGTGAGCCAATCACTCCAGCGAGTTCTGATCCTTCTAGTTTTCTGCCTTAGGACCTGTGCATATGATATGTCCTCTTCTTGGGGAGCTTTTTTCTGTGTTTACTCGAAGGCTGCTCTTCTCACTCTCTTATCTCAAAGAAATGTCCCCTGCTGGTGGAATGACCTAAAAGCCTTTAGAGTCAATAGACTTGTCCCAATTTGAGAATGGGGAGTTGGATTTCATTGGTACTGTCAAATAATGGAGAATTTTCTGTCTTAACCTGTATTGACTTTTCCTGTTTTGTCTTTATTCCACCAGACGATGGCTAAATGTCATATGAAAAGTTGCCACCATCACCAAATTATTAGCAAATTGGGGACTGATTTGCTGCTGTGGAAGGTAGTACGCAAAAATGGATATAGCACTTCCACTGAACCTACAGAGAGCCATTCTGGTTGTCTATTGGGAACCAAGTCCCTTCCTCCTTCTCCATGTGAAGAGAACTCTGATTTTGTCCAGGTTCTCTCAAATCACGATTGCCTCCAGGAAGGTGATCTTATCTTCAATTTAGAAGTAAATCCTAATTACCTAAGCAAGTTTTAGTAATCCCATTTCCCTTTCTCACAGTGACTTGTTAGGATGGACAATGGCCCAGTTCTAATCAATATGATGCGAGGAGAGAGCTGCTGGGGGCCTTCTGGGGAAAGTTTTCCTTGCTCTTTAGCACATACTACTTGGAAGAGCAGCACGCCTCTTGCCACCAGGAGGAAGCTCCCTTGAGGATAAAGTTCAGTGAGAGAGGATCGCAAAGTATTCCTCCAAGGTGTGACTGACCTGCTGAATGCACCAATCTTTCAGTGACTTTACCACAAGACCTCTGGGCTTGGGGATACAGCTTCCTTACTGTACAAGCCATTTGGAGTCCTGCTTTTTATTATTTAGACCCCAGAGCATGCTACTTTCAGGAAACTTCTGAACACTGGTTAACCTTTTGTGGCTATCAAATATGTCTTGGTCACAGATGCTGCTGGTGAACCACCTACTGTATCAGTTAGCTGGTTTTCATAGACAGAGAAGTCAGTGGGAGACACATCAGTGATTTCTATACCAGTTGAAAGCAAAGAAACACACACTTTCCACACTTTAAGATGTATCAGTCCCTGCTCCTGAGGCCCCAGATCTGTGACTTTTCTGAAAAAACAACGCATTGTAGAGACCATGTCTTTCCCTGCTGAGCCCCGCCCAGCACACCCAGGAAGCAGAGCCCTTCCTCCACCACATTTTGCTGCTAGACTATGTGCTTCAGACATGATCATAGTAGATCCAAGGAAAGGAGTTTTAGAATAATGACTTTGTTTATCTTCCTGAGTTTCAAAAGTTACTGTAGTTTAACTATACCCAATATTCTAAGTACTGGCACAGCTATTCATTCTTTCACTTGTTAAATACTCACTGGCAATGCTCCAGGTGCTAGGGGGACAAGAATCGGCACACTAACACTGGCTGCTGCTAGTAGTCCTGGAAGAGGAGGTGGCATTTGAGTTAGGGTTAAATAGGTATCCAGACTCGGAGGGGAGGGCACGAAGGGGAGGTCAGTGCAGAGCACTGCAGAATTGAAAGTTTAGGTCTCACAGTGACCCAAAATATTGCTGGCAACAAGTCCATAGCTCATCTTATTGTCCCATATCGGCACATGCGCCTCACCCCCTAAGCTCTGAACAATAAGGCTGACTCAAAACAGAGGACAGTGCATTTTTCAGGGAAAACCTCAGTGCCAGCCGTTGGGTGCATGTGTCTGAGGGCAAAGGCGCTTTGTTGTGATGTGACAATGCCACTGCCGGGGAGCCGTCAGGGAGCTGCTTGGCCAATGGGCTGATTGTTATTTGTGGGAAACCAGTACCTCTGCCCCTGGCAAATCTCAGCCACCATGCGCTTTGGAACCAGACAGCTTTCTCTTATAAGTGGGCACAGGGTTCTTAGACTGGGAGACTTCACCAACATGTACTTTAAGGGAGGAGGCTTTTTCCCCTCCATAATTTACATCATCTTGATATCATGCAAGAGACAAATATACAGCTTATGTCTGGCTATTCCCAGTTCTTACTCATACTCATGGCAGACAGTACTCTTACCAATCTTGACACATTTTCCAGGCCACATGCCTGGACCACTGTGAGCCGATACCCATAGATTAGAGTTGCAAATTCCAATCACAGAGCTCTCATTAGTTTCATGACTAGACAAATTACTTAACCTCTCTCAGTCTTTATTCATCTGAATTAATACCTAATTTGTAAATTAGTTCTATAAATTTTATAGGACAATATAAGTAAAGTAGTTAGCACACAGCCTCTCATATGTAGGTGCTGAATAAATTATACTATTATTATTTTTTTTACTATTTATTGTTATCATTGCTGCTTTGTCTGTCGTTCAGTGTTGAAAATCACTTTTAACTTTCTCCAGTTAAGGCTAAATATCCTTAATTGAAGTTATCCTAATTGAAAGTCAAGGAAATTGATAAATGGAGAATTTGATTGGCACTGAGATCCAACCAGTCCATTCTAAAGAAGATCAGCCCTGGGTGTTCTTTGGAAAGAATGATGCTAAAGCTGAAACTCTAGTACTCTGGCCACCTCATGCGAAGAGTTGACTCTTTGGAAAAAACTCTGATGCTGGGAGGGATTGGGGGCAGGAGGAAATGGGGAGACAGAGGTTGAGATGGCTGGATGACATCACGGACTCAATGGATGTGAGTCTGAGTGAACTCCGGGAGTTGGTGATGGACAGGGAGGCCTGGCGTGCTGCGATTCATGGGGTTGCAAAGAGTCGGACACGACTGAGCGACTGAACTGAACTGATGANAGGTACATTCTGTCTCTTATACACATCTTGAGATGGCTGGATGACATCACGGACTCAATGGATGTGAGTCTGAGTGAACTCCGGGAGTTGGTGATGGACAGGGAGGCCTGGCGTGCTGCGATTCATGGGGTTGCAAAGAGTCGGACACGACTGAGCGACTGAACTGAACTGATGATTATTCATGTTATTATGTGTTTTATTCTTAAGTGTTATGGGCATTTTCTAACAGGAAGAAGAGATTGTTTGTATAGAAAAGCTCCTGGTTCATGTGAAATTTATCTTTTGATCAGATGATAAAGATAGTAAATCTAGGGCTTCAAAGAGGCTAAGAGTATGGGCCATTGTATTTAATGGGGGCATGTGGCTACATACATCATCACATCCTTTTCCCAGCTGTAAAGTCACACCAGCATCTTTTTTTTTTTTTTTTTAAAGAAATACATCATTTTTCTTGCCTGAGTCTAGTTTTGATTACAACAGTTAATGGAAGAGGGGAGAGCTCAGTGGAGGTAGATGTTCCTGTCCTGCTTCAGCTACTGGGTCCTATTAGACACAATGCAGGAAGATCGGGAAGAAACCACAGCCCTGATTAACTAAGGTGCTTCTTCTCAATCAGATGTTCTAGATTTCTGGCCCAGAAGAAGCCTGTTTCATCATCATTATCATTTGCCACAGCATGTACTCAAGGAGGTGCCAAGAATGCCCACTGGACTCCTACTGTGACACTCTGGGGATGGAGATGGGAACCTTTTATTTTGTACCGTACACAGATTTCTGCATTGCCTGACTACTGGACAGCAAGCTGGTATTAGATGGACAATTTAAAAAATACATTTAAAAATAGGCAACTACTTAAACCTGATATGCTGAATAATCACAATGGCACTAGCTTGCAAATTCTTAGTATGAGACTGAGATATAATGCTACTCTGATCTGCCCGTGGATGACACATGGGCCCTGGTGAAGAAAGACTGACTCATTTATTGAATCAACATCTATGTAATCAACATCCACCAAGTATCAGATATCATAATCCACTGGGGCAGGAAGAGACTCTCTACAGCTCATTATAAGTGGTAATCAGTTCAGTTCAGTTTAGTCGCTCAGTCGTGTCCGATTCTTTGCGACCCCATGAATTGCAGCACGCCAGGCCTCCCTGTCCATCACCAACTCCTGGAGTTCACTCAGACTCACATCCATCGAGTCGGTGATGCCATCTAGCCATATCATCCTTGGTTGTCCCCTTCTCCTGCCCCCAATCTCTCCCAGCATCAGAGTCTTTTCCAATGAGTCAATTCTTCACATGAGGTGGCCAAAGTACTGGAGTTTCAGCTTTAGCATCAGTCCTTCCAAAGAACACCCAGGACTGATCTCCTTCAGAATGGACTGGTTGGATCTCCTTGCAGTCCAAGGGACTCTCAAGAGTCTTCTCCAACACCACACTTCAAAAGCATCAATTATTTCTGCCATAAGGGTGGTGTCATCTGCATATCTGAGGTTATTGATATTTCTCTGGGCAATCTTGATTCCAGCTTGTGTTTCTCGCAGTCCAGCGTTTCTCATGATGTACTCTGCATATAAGTTAACTAAGCAGCGGGACAATATACAGCCTTGACGCACTCCTTTTCCTATTTGGAACCAGTCTGTTGTTCCATGTCCAGTTCTAACTGTTGCTTCCTGACCTGCATACAGATTTCTCAAGAGGCAGGTCAGGTGGTCTGGTATTCCCATCTCTCTCAGAATTTTCCACAGTTTATTGTGATCCACACAGTCAAAGGCTTTGGCAGAGTCAATAAAGCAGAAATAGATGTTTTTATGGAACTCTCTTGCTTTTTCTATGATCCAGCAGATGCTGCCAATTTGATCTCTGGCTCCTCTGCCTTTTCTAAAACCAGCTTGAACATCAGGAAGTTCACGGTTCACATATTGCTGAAGCCTGGCTTGGAGAATGTTGACCATTACTTTACTAGCGTGTGAGATGAGTGCAATTGTGTGGTAGTTGCAGCATTCTTTGGCATTGCCTTTCTTTGGAATTGGAATGAAAACTGACTTTTTCCAGTCCTGTGGCCACTGCTGAGTTTTCCCAATTTGCCGGCAGATTGAGTGCAGCACTTTCACAGCATCATCTTTCAAGATTTGAAATAGCTCCATTGGAATTCCATCACCTCCACTAGCTTTGTTCGTAGTGATGCTTTCTAAGGCCCACTTGACTTCACATTCCAGGATGTCTGGCTCTAGATGAGTGATCACACCATCGTGATTATCCAGGTCGTGAAGATCTTTTTTGTACAGTTCTTCTGTGGATTCTTGCCACCTCTTCTTAATATCTTCTGCTTCTGTTAGGTCCATACCATTTCTGTCCTTTATCGAGCCCATCTTTGCATGAAATGTTCCCTTGGTATCTCTAATTTTCTTGAAGAGATCTCTAGTCTTTCCCATTCTGTTGTGGTAATAAACATATATATATATATAATATAAACAAATTTCAAATTCTGACAGAAACAACTCATGGTATAAACACTGGGGTCCCTTCTAAAAAAGCTTGAGCAATATGGCTAATCTTTCAAACCCATGCTGTGATCATGAGGTCCGACTATGTATTTACCTGAGAAAAAGTTGAATAACTGTATTCTGATCTTCCAATTTTAGTGCCTTCTGGAAGTCAAAGTGGAATATCTCAGTAATGACTATAAGAATTCCAGAATTCTACCCTGAGAATAAAGAGCCTTGGGTATAAATCATCAATAATACTTTCAATTATTTCTGCATGAACACTAAGAGTTGATAAAACCACTTTTGCATTGCTTCCTTCTCGGCCCTCAACTTAAATGTATTTAGGGATCAAAACAGTTTCTCAAAGATTTTTTATTCTACAGTGCCAACCACCCTGGTCTCCTTTCTTCCGCTCCCTACCCCCTGCTAACTCAATAACCAAAGGTGCAATCCCTTCCAGTATTGAGCAACAAAAATGTTTCTTTACACTTGTATTTGTCATCAGAAAAAACATATTTACCAGATCTTATCAGTTGCCAAAAAATGGGGATGGTTGATCTAACAGTAGCAACTTTGTAAACATGGGCGAAGCCACTGATTTCTCTGACAACAAACTTTAACTGCCATTTAGATTGTCTTAAAGTGAAAGTGAAGTTCCTCAGTTGTGTCTGACTCTGCGACCCTATGGACTGTAGCCTACCAGGCTCCTCTGTCCATGGGATTTTCCAGGCAATAGTACTGGAGTGGATCGCCATTTCCTTCTCCAGGGGATCTTCCCAACCCAGGGATCGAACCCAGGTCTCCCGCATGGTAGACAGATGCTTTACCGTCTGAGCCAGACTCTGACAACTATCCTAGACTCTGACAGTTTCCAGAATAGGAAGAATACTCAATGATCCCCTAATACGTTAAAGGAAATCAATGAGAACCAAAATATTACAGTGCTTTTGTGACAGGGAATGAAGGCATCTCCACATGAGTATCTTGTCTCTAATGACAACCCACCTTTCCACACTTGAGGACACGTATCTGTAATAGAGAATGTCTCCTTTTGTTTGGTCTAGACTGTTCCTTGCTACAAACACATTTTCCAATAATAATATAACAAGTCAAAGTCTGAAGCTATTTTTTTGTCCAATAAACAGGCAGCAAAATGGGGATGTATTGGGTTGGCCAAAAAGTTCCTTCATATTTTTCTGTATGATACTATGGAAAAAAAAAACAGAATGAACTTTTTGGCCAACCCCACACAATGTAGTGTTTAAAAATTTATTTTCTCTATTCCTCCTTCACTAACAATTCAGAGTGCACAATTTCACCTTTTTACTGAGTGGTTATTTATAGCTGTGACTGCTCTTGACCTGGATATTTAGTTGCATATCTCCATTAGAAAGTTTGAAGTTTCTTGTGAATCAAGAAAGTTGATGTTAAAATTGTATAATATAATGAATATATATATATTTCTTCTTGAAAAAGAAATGCAGGAAGGCATTTCTTTAGACAAGTGGTTGTCTAAGGAGGCCTTAAAAATAGCTGAGAAAAGAAGAGAAGTAAAAGGCAAAGGAGAAAGGGAAAGATATTCCCAACTCAATGCAGAGTTCCAGAGAACAGCAGGGAGAGAAAAGAAAGACTTCTGAAGCAAACAATGCAAAGAAATAGGGTAAAACAACAGAATGGGAAAGACTTGTGATCTCTTCAAGAAAGTTAGAGTACCAAGGGAAAGTTTCATGCAAAGATTGGCACAATAAAGGACAAAAATGTCAAGTACCTAACAGAAGCAGAAGATATTAAGAAGACATGGCAAGAATACACAGAACTGTACAAAAAAGCTCTTAATGACCCAGATAACCACGATGGTGTGGTCACTCACCAAGAGCTAGACATCCTGGAGTGCGAAGTCAAGTAAGCCTTAGGAAGTATCACTACGAACAAAGCTAGTGGAAGTGATGTAATTCCAGCTGAGCTATTTCAGATCCTAAAAGATGATATTGTTAAAGTGCTGCACTCAATATGCCAGTAAATTTGGCACACTTAGCAATGGCTACAGGACTGGAAAAGGTCAGTTTTCATTCCAATCCCAAAGAGAGGCAATGCCAAAAAAATGCTCAAACTACTGTACAATTGCATTCATTTCACATGCCAGCGTGATTATGCTCAAAATCCTTCAAGCAGGGCTTCAGCAGTATGTGAACCAAGAATCTCCAGATGTACAAGCTAGATTTAGAAGAGGCAGAGGAACCAGAGATCAAACTGACAACATATGCTGGATGATAGAAAAAGCAAGGGAATTTAAAAAACCATCTACTTCTGCTTCATCGACTATGCTAAAGCCTTTGACTGTGTGGATCACAACAAACTGTGGAATAGTCTTAAAGAGATGGGAATTCCAGACCACCTGACCTGCTTCCTGAGAAACCTGTATGCAGGACAAGAAGCAGCAGTTAGAACTAGACATGGAACAACAGACTGGTTCACAATTGGGAAAGGAATAAGTCCAAGCTGTATATTTGTCACCCTGTTTATTTAACTTATATACAGAGTGCATCATGTGAAATGCTGAGCTGGATGACTCAGAAGCTAGAATCAAGATTGCTGGGGAAAATATCAACAACCTCAGATATGCAGATGATACCATTTTAATGTCATAAAGTAAAGAGGAACTAAGGAGCCTCTTGATGAAGGTGAAAGAGGAGACTGAAAGGCTGGCTCAAAACTCAACACTCAAAAAACTAAGATCATGGAGTCCGGTCATATCACTTTATGGCAAAAAGATGGGGAAAATGTGGAAACAGTGTCAGATTTCATTTTCTTGGGCTCCAAAATCAATACCAATGGTGACTGTAGCCATGAAATTAAGACACTTGCTCCTTGGAAGAATAGCTATGACAAACCTAGACAGTGTATTAAAAAGCAGAGACATCACTTTGCAGACAAAGGTCCATATAGTCCAAGCTATGATTTTTCCAGTAATCATGTATGGACTATAAAGAAGGCTGAACACCAAAGAACTGATGCTTTTGGACAGTAGTGCTGGAGAAGGCTCCCAAGAGTCCCTTGGACAGCAAGGAAACTAATCCAGTCAATCCTAAAGCAAATCAACCTCTTAATCTCTTTTGGAATATTCCCAAATTACTAGGATAGCAATAACTCCAGTGCAAGACAAATAGCACTGACCCATTAATTCCATTGCACAGTCTTAACTAGAGTTCGCAACCGAATATTCTAATGCAAGGACTGATGCTGAAGCTCTAATAGTTTGGCCACCTGACGCAAAGAGCTGACTCATTAGGAAAGACCTTGATGCTGGGAAAGACTGAGGGCAAGAGGAGAAGGGGTTGACAGAGGATGAGATGGTTGGATGGTATCACTGACTCAATGAACATGAGTTTGAGCAAACTCCAGGAGATAGTGAAGGACAGGGAAGCCTGGGATGCTGCAGTCCATGGAGCTGCAAAGTGTCAAACACAACGTAGCGACTGAACAACATATATATATTCATCAAAATTGAAAATATACACATCTTTTGAAACCTAGCCATTTGGGACAACATGGGTGGACCCTGAAGTGGTTTAATGGGTAAGGGAAAAAATCAGACTGACAAATTCCATATTGTTTCACTCATATGTAGAATATGAGAAAACTAATAAACTAACAACAAAATAAATGAATAAACCAAACCAAACAAAAAAACATGTAGATGCAGAAGGGAGAAGGTATTGATTACCAGAGAGCAGAATGGGTAAAGGGGATCTACTGTATGGTAACAGATACCCGAAGTTTGCTGGTGAGCAAGCTGTAAGGTAGACAGAAGTAAAAATGTTACATATTGGGTTGGCCAAACAACCCACTCCACTACTCTTGCCTGGAGAATCCCATGGAGGGAGGAGCCTGGTAGGCTACAGTCCATCAGGTCGCAAAGAGTCAGACATGACTGAGCGACTTCACTTCACTTCATTGGGTTGGCCAAAAGGTTCATTTGGTTTTTCTGTAAAATCCTGTGGAATAATCCGAACGAATTTTTGGCCAACCCAGTACTAGTGGGCTTCCCTGGTAGCTCAGATGGTAAAGAATATGCCTGCTATGCAGGAGACTCGGGTTCAATCCCTGTATCAGGAAGATCCCCTGGAGAAGGGAATGGCAACCCACTCTAGCATTCTTGCCTGGAGAATCCCATGGACAGAGGAGCCTGATGGGCTACAGTCCATGGGGTGGCAAAGAGTCAGACACGATTGAGCGACCAACAACTTTCGATACCCATAAAACTTGTAAAATATTATAAGCCAATGTTACTGCAATTTAAAAAATTGATTAAAAAAAGATGGCTAAGACATAATATAAACATCTCAATATAACTGACATGAAATGATTAAATTAATCACAATGAAAACAATATAGCAATAAAATAGACCAGGTACATTTGCCTTAGGTGTTGACATAGAAGAGCTCCAGGATATGTGGTGATTAAGTGAAAAATACAAGGAACAGAATATTCTATAGGATGATCCAGGTTGTATACATTTTAAAAGATTATACATACATAGACTGTGAGTTGTAAAAATATATATGAAGGTAAGCCACATGAAACCAGCTTCAGTTCTGGCTGACAAGTGTTTAACTAGATGGTGGCATAGTATTTCACATTTGAAGAAATTTATTGAGTCCCTACATTATGAAATTTGATTTTCACAACAACTTCATGTGGTGCCACTATGGTGTGGTAACCTTCATGGTTACATAGACAAAGAGAGAAATAGGCATGGAGTTGGCAGGGGACTGGCCTGAGATTGCAGTTACTAAGTAGCAGAATCTTCTGACTATAGCTCCAGTCCTTTGCCCTTTACCCAGACCTGACCCTGAACTTGCCAGGAGGCTTTCATTTAGTATAGTGATTCTCAAGTTGACTGGACATTACAATCATCAAGATGCATGCTAAAACAATTCTAATACCCAGGACTCATCTCATACCAAGTCACTTGGCATCTTGGATGTGGAACCACCTATGAGTGCTGGTTCTGAGTTAGGGGTCCTGGAGACTTCACCCGGCAGACTGCCTTCCACTCCCTACTCCACGAGCCTTTGGATGAAGCCGTCCAGGTAACTGATGAAGACAGATGCCTGTCTCTGCATCACTGCTGTCCTAGGTGAGAGCTCTTCTCCCTGAATTTCACCACTGATGAGATGCCATCTAACTCATGCCTGGGTGAGTGGAGACTTGCTCATGACTAAGGTTTATTGACTGTCACCAACATATGGAAAGAACAATGTGCTGATTCCTGGACTTTTAAGATGGGAACAATGAGATAAAGTCGTACGATTAGTGATCCTAATTAAAGAAAATTAAAGAAAGAGACGTGAATGAACTAAAAAGAACCCGAAAATAAATGTGGGCATAGTAGAAATTAATGTTGAAGCAAAAAACTCACCAGAACTACGAAAGTGGTTACATATCTTGTTTCTACAGAAAGCTTTGCTCCTTTGAGAAAACTCTTAATCTCTTTTGGAATATTCCCAAATTACTAGGCAATGGTAACTCCAGTGCCAAGACAAATAGCACTGCCCCCCTAATTCCATTGCACAGTCTTAACTAGGGTTTGCAACTGCAAGAAGAAATCAAACTTTTTTTTTCCACCTGAGAGATGATTAATGAAAATTTCATTGGGAGAGTACTTGAATAATGATATATACCATTATTTGTATAAATGGTCTCTCCCCTGACCCAAAAACTGAAACAAAAAAGAAAGAAAGTGAGGAAAGAAGAGAAAAGGAACTATGATGCTCAGCTTTCCACATCCTTAAAACTGGGGACTAGGGCTGTCTTTTAGGATTTGAGCCCTAAAATTACGTGAGATCATGTTTTACCCATAAGAAAGGGAGGAGATATAAGCCATAAATTTCTGCTCTCTATGTGCCCAATTCCTTTTGTCGGGCTGTTCTAAAAATCCATTAGACAAATGGATGCATGAACTGAAAAAGAAGTGCAGCAAGGCAAAATGGCTGTGAGGAGGCCTTACAAATAGCTGAGAAAAGAGGAGAGCTAAAAAGGCAAAGGAGAAAAGGAAAGATACACCCATTTAATGCAGAGTTCCAAAGAACAGCAAGGAGAGATAAGAAAGACTTCTTAAGCAAACAATGCAAAGAAATAGAAGAAAACAACAGAGAGGGAAAGACTAGAGATCTCTTCAAGAAAATCAGAGATACCAAGGGAAAGTTTCATGCAAAGATGGGCTCAATAAAGGGCAGAAACAGCAAGGACCTAACAGAAGAAGAAGAGATTAAGAAGAGGTGACAAGAATACACAAAAGAACTGTACAAAAAAGGTCTTAATGACCTAGATAACCATGATGCTGGGGCCACTCACCAGGAGTGTGAAGTCAAGCGGGGCTTAGGAAGCATTACTACAAACAAAGCTAGTGGAGGTGAAGGAATTCCAGTTGAGCTATTTCAAATCCTAAAAAATGATGCTGTTCAAGTGCTGCTCTCAATATACCAGCAAATCTGGAAAACTCAGCAGTGGCCAGGACTGGAAAAGGTCAGTTTTCATTCTAATCCCAAAGAAAGGGAATGTCAAAGAATGCTCAAACTACCAGACAATTGCACTCATTTCAATGCTAGCAAGGTAACGCTCAAAATCCTTCAAGCTAGGCTTCAATAGTATGTGAACTGAGAATTTCCAGACGTTCAAGCTAGATTTAGAAAAGGCAGAGGAACTAGGGATCAAATTGCCAACATCGCTGGATCATCGAAAAAGCAAGAGAATTCCAGAAAAACATCTACTTTTGCTTTATTGACTATGCCAAAGCCTTTGACTGTGTGGATCATAACAAACTGTGGAAAATTCTTCAAGAGATGGGAATACCAGACCACCTGACCTGCCTCCTGAGAAACCTGTATGCAGGTCAAGAAGCAACAGTTAGAACCGGACATGGAACAACAGACTGGTTTCAAATTGCCCAGTCACAGCCAATATCAACACCAGAGTTAAGAGACTGCCAGATAAATGACTCAGCACTTGCAGCTATAAACTTAATGCATTTATCACTAAAGGTGAAGAATCAGTGATGAGTGGTTGAAGGAAAGAAAGAGAAATAAACATCAGTACAAATGTCTTGGGATAGGAATGCTACAAAGCATGAGAGGAGGAGGATGAAATCAGAATGCTTCTCTATAATATACTATATATAACTATATGTTATAGGATGTATCAAGTTTTCATTCTTGTTGTTCAATTGCTAAGTCATGTCCCATTCTTTGGGACCCCACAAACTGCAGCATGCCAAGCTTCCCTGTCCTTCACTATCCCCCAAAATTTGCTCAAACTCATATCCATTGAGTCAGTGATGCCCTCCAACCATCTCATCCTCTGTCGTCCCCTTCTCCTCTTGTCTTCAATCTTTTCTAGCATCAGGGTCTTTTCCAATGAGTCAGTTGTTTGCATCAGGTGGCCAAAGTATTGGAGCTTCAGCATCAATCCTTCCAGTGAATATTCAGGATGGTTTTCCTTCAGGATTTACTGGTTTGATCTCTTTGCTGTCCAAGAAAGAGTCTTCTCCAGCACCACAATTTGAAAGTACCATTTCTTCAATGCTCAGCCTTTTTTATGGTCTTCATTATAGAATCATAATGAACTCAACCATTATCAACAAACCCTCTTAGCAGGTTCATAGAAATTTCAGATTAAGGAACCCATTGGTACTGTTACATGTAAATATCAGAGTTCATAATCCTTACTTAAATCCTGAGACAAGAATCTGGCACTCAATGTAAGTAAAATCATTGCACATATATCCTTGTACAAAAATTTAATTTTATCAGATTGTTTCTACCTAGGTTTATTCATTTAAAAATACTACTACCTTTTTATTCCTCATGGTGTGAAAGTTCCTATGATCTGCTGACAAACACACATCAGTAGGAGAAAACAAAAATGTTCCTGGAGATTTAATCCATCCAGGCAGCTGATTTATTTCAAAAGAAGAAATGACTAATTCTCCCATCAGAATTGCTAAAGCTAAGAAAAAGGGACAATATCAACGGTTGGAGAGAATGGGGATCAACTGGAATTTTCACATGCTGTTGGTGAGAACTTAAATTGATACAAACTCTTTGGAAAACATTTACGCCAAACCCTCTGACTGAGCAATTCCTCTCTTAAGTAAACACTGAGCAGAAATGCCAACATAGTACACACTAAAGGACAGGTATTCAAATGTTCACAACAGCATTATTCATGATATCTACACAGTAAAAACCAAATGTCAACCTACCATAGAGTAAAATAAATGGATAAATGAAGTACTGTAGAGTAATAAGAACAAAGCAACAACTTCTACGTGCAAAACATGGATGATCCTCACAAATGTAATGAATGAAAGAATCTGGACACGCAAGGATATACATTGTGTGATCCTGTTCACGTGAAGTTCAAATACAGGCAAAGTCAGATTGGTAGTTACTTTTGGAGAGGTAACAGTTGGAAAGGGGGACAGAGGGAAGCTTCCGAGGTGCTGGTAACATTCTATACTTTGATTGGGGTGGGGATTACACAAGTGAGTTCACTTTGTTAAAAGAAAAATCATTGCGTTCTACATTAATTATTGTGCATTTTTTTCTGGATATATATGAATATCTCAAATAAAAAGGCTTACAGAAAAAAAAAAAAAGTGATATGTGAACTGATGAAAAGGAGCCACTCTGGCCAGGACCTGGAGAAGAACATGACAGGGACAGGCGGCAGCAGAGCAGGAGTGAGCTGTGCGTGCTTGTGGTGTGAGGCTGGGAGGTGACGGAGGCAGGAGGGAAATGCGCTTCAACAGGTAGACAGGCCCAGCACTGGTAGGGCCTTTGAGGGTTTCATATGTCACGGTGATAGTAATATTAAAAATTAACAATCAACGTCATAAAATATACTTCATTCTAACTGCACTGCATAGACATTGATGGATTTTAAGCAAGGGAGTGACACAATGTTGATATATGTTTTTAATGATCACTCAGACCACTGTGCGAAGAATAGACTATAATACAAAGACAACCACAATAATTAATGTAACATTAATAGCTAATCATAGGGACTTCCCTGGTGGTCCAGTGGTTAAGACTCCACCTTGTAATACAGGGGACTCGGGTTCGATCCCTGATTGGGTAACTAAGATCCCACATGTCTCAAAGAAACTAAGCCTGCAGGCTACAACCAGGGAGTCCGCGAGCCCCAGCTGTATCACAAAAGATCCATCGTGACTTAACGAAGATCCTGGGTGTTGCAGCTAGGACCTGATACAGCCAGATAAATAAACAAATTTTTAAAAAATAATCATATATCATGAAGATTAATGTGCAATTATGAATAATATTAAATGATAATTTATCATTATGTAAGAAATCCACCAGGGAGAACATTTAAAAGGATATTATATTTCTATTTCCAAATGAGAGAGGTGGTCACAGCAGACATGAACAGAAAGCAGCAGACAAATCTGTGTACCTGAGAGGATGCCCTGGACCACTGTGAGTGGGGCCAAATAACAAGGAGGAAGGCTAAGATTTCTGGCCTGATGAACAAGAATGGATAATGATGCCAGGTACTTAGCTAGAGAGGACTTGACCTAATAATTAACTTATCTGCATGTTAATTAAGTCATAGTGGGGCATGGGCAGAGAGGAAATCCAGACCTCTGTTTAAGGACATAAGACAGGAGACACCTATCATATGCACATCTAAGTGAAGATGTGCTTCTAAGTGAAGACGTAGCTTTAGATGAAGGGAAGTTTGTAGTTTAGGGAAGAGATCGGGGCTGGACACGTCAGTATGAGTCATCTGATATTTAAACATGGGCTGAATAAGGTGAGATCCCTTAGGGAGAGAACTGAAATAGAGGGGAACGGGGCACCTAACTGAGCCCTAGGACACTTAGACTTCTAGAGGTCAGAGCAGAAGGGTGCAACGGAGCACTACTGCAGAGGGAGTGAGGAAGCTGCTGGAAGGTCCACTAGAGCTGTCACCTGAGCAGAGAGCTGCCTGATGAGGGTGAAGTCAAAGCTTACTCCCTCCACTGAGCCTCATAAATAGGACGCAATCAGGCCACCCTGATTGCAAAGTTTGATAAGCTTTATTAAAAAGATAAATAAATAATTACAGCAGATAGACTTTAGAAAATTCAGAAAATACAGAGGAAAAGACCAATCATGATCTATAAACATAACACAATGGTTATAATTTTTATTACCTTCCAGTCTTGTTCACTTTCCATTCATGGTTGAGCTTAGAGTACCCAAGAAGAGCAGCCTACCTAAGTACATTTCCAACTTATTTTCCAAGCAATTTCCCCATATTTACCCAGTTTTCCTGAACCCCCATTTAATATCTGCATCATGATTCCACCGGATGTTTGCACTGTAACTTACCACTCCCTTCTGTATTTCTTTCTATATTGCTTATTTAAGTGCCAATAATGCTGCCATAACTATCATTATACAGGAAGCCTCTCCTTGTTTGACTTTATTTCCTCGCAATATATTCCCCATGGTGAAATTTTGAGTTCAGGGGTTGGCTGTGAACATTTTCCATTAAACAGGTTCAGGTGGTGTTGAGTTTGAGGCCAGATGTGGCAGCCAAGAGAGAAAATCCAGACTGACAATAGAACAGGAACTCAAGACTTGGCACATCATGTGTGCATGTTGAGCGGAGGCGGGTAGGGTGGAGAAACCAGAATTAGGGAGAGATTTCCCTCATAGGAAGTCATAGTGGAGGTCTGAGACACTGTTGGGAGGCGGCTGGCTTTGCCTCCCCTGGCTCTGCCAAGATGGCTTTTGGTCGACCAGGAAGCTGATTGTGATATAACGCACCTGAATGAATACTCCATGGTGCTGGGGAAAGGCTGCAGAAAGGCAGAGGCACAGTAAGAATGCATGAGTAAGGATCAAGCGTGCTGGCGTTGGCAGCCAGCCTGTCACCCCTGTAGGGCAGCTCACCACACACTGAACATCTTCTGAAAGCCTTTTGCTGTTCTATTGCCAGTGTGTGCGTAGGGCTATGTGTGTGTGTGTGTAGGGGGCAGCTATCTAGATTTCAGGTTAGGGGATAGGGTGATGTCTCAAGAGCCCTGAAATTACACAGAAATTTTAATGACAGTAAACCATGGAGGTCAATAAAAATGCAGATTTCCAAGCTCTACCACCTGAGGCGCCAATTTAATAGCTTTGGAGGAAGACCCAGAACTGGGAATTTTTAATAGACATTCCAGATGCTTTGATGCAGTTTAAGAAACAGTCGTTTCTCCTCCTTCCCTGGCTCGTAAGATCACATTCCCCCTTTTATGTAAGCTACTCATAAAGTCTTTCTGGAATGAGGACTTTTATTTCTGATTTTCTCAATTATGTGAGCAACATGGCATTGAGCAGACAGTATGGGTTTTTGAGTCAGACCAACTAAATGTGGTCCTGTCACCTATAAGCCGTAAGGTAAATTTCTTCATCACTCGAAGCAAAATAGCAACGTAGATGCATTTTACGTAGATTTGGATCATGACATTGTGAAATACTGATGCATTATATGATATCAATCAGAGTGTACCTAATATGTGAAATTTGAAGGACTATGAATCCCCCACATCTAAAATACACTCCAGAATCATACAATTTCAGAGCTGGTGGACCTGATTTAAACTACCTTCACAGTGTTGCCCATGGGCGCACCACATCAACGAGGAACAGAAATACCCAGAGCTTTGGTCAGATCTTTTGAACCACTTTTTCATTCCGGTACCTCAGAAGTCTTAGTGGTGATTTTGGTGACTACCGGGGGCTGTCAGTTTAACAATCATTGTTGCTAAATTATAACAATGCTATTTGAGTAGTCATTAAGTGGAGGGGTTAGTGGTAGAACAGAAAAATGTGTTAGAAACCAAGAACTTTCAAATGAAGAAACAAAAGTTAGATATGATGAAAAGTTACTCTTAGGTATATATTTGTTGTGTTTAAAATTATTCCTATGGGAAAATGCTTTTGAATTATGAAAGTTCTAAATTATTTGAAATATCTAAAGAACTCATCTCATCTGGAAAAATGTGACCTCCCTAGGAGAGTATTTTCTGTTGTGAGGATGAATACAGCAGTGTAGATAAAGTAACCAGCATATACCATCTGATCTGGTTATTAGGTTTGGAAATTTAGAGCAAAACCTATCATTTCTTCTCTATTCTAAACAAAGGGGATCTGTTCACTTTAAATCAGGGTAATCTTCAAAAATTTTGGAAAATAAGGAGCTTTCAGGACAATAAAAATTTCCCATTCAACATTGAGATCTACTTCTGTTTCCCTGTTCCAGCAAAGGCTGTCATGAATTACCTATATAAAAGTCCCAAAGAAGCCTGGTTGAAATTCTCAGCTCTTCGATTATTAGGGGAGCCTAGGAGTGGATAATGAGTCTGATTTCCTCTCTATTCTCTGTGGTTTTGACTGGATGGTTCTCTACTTTGCATTCTGTTAGTCAAAGCAAAAGAACTACTTTTGAGAAAATTGCTCCTTGGAAATATTCTCTTTAAAATCTATTCTTATATCTTGGCCCACATTTCTTTCCTACTACAAGATCAGGGCTTTCTGAATAGCCTGAAACCTTGGCAGTTCTAGAGGGTAATTATCCTCACTTTTGGACTTGATCCAATACAGGAAACAATAAAAGACTTCCGGAAGGTTTTGCAAGCCCAGCTGGGTCTGACACTTCTCATTTTGCAAACATACTTGAATGAGTTTCTTAGTGCGCCTGTCACTAATGTCGCAGCAGAGACACTCGGCTTTGCCTTGTCTGTGTAGCTACTTAAACTGCATTAAGAAATAATAATTTAAAACTTACAGTGGGTTAGAGAAGGAGTTAATTTTTTAAAGTAGCTCCTATTTTTTGGTTGGTTTTTGGTACAAAATACTTTTAATCAAAGTGATTTCTACTAGTTTTGTTTTGTCAAAAGTGCTCATTTTGTCCTCAAAAATCAGTCACTTTGGTTCTAGTCTTTCCTTTTGAATAAAGATTTTTTAAAAATATGGTTTTATTGATTTTAAAACATTTTAAATTATAAGTCTATTTAGGATTTATAGAATATCTCATAGGGTTTTGCCCAGAAGTTTCAAGGAAACATGAGACAGTGGTACAGAAGCTTACACAACCTTTGGTCATTTCTCCTCAAAGCCTTCAGTGGAACTAAATATGGCATTTGTTTTCACCAAAGCCAACATCAGGGTTTTATGGCTTGTATATTTCATGAGAACAAATATTACTTTCTATCCAAATGCCAAGTGCAGCAAGAGTAAGTGAAAGCAGGAGGACTTGCTTGGGTATACTGGTGTTTTAATGTAGAGACTCTATTATTTAACTTAGCCAGAACTTTCACAACAGATTTCCGTTTCCTCTTAAAAAAAAAAAAAAAGTCTTTTTTGGGGGGGGTTATTTTATTTTTTTCCCTTTCTGGTATTGCATCAGGACAGCAAGTCATGAAATTACCAATGTGGTGCTCCTACCCAAAGGGCCATGGGCTGCAGAAGAGCAGAGCCGTGATGACGGCTAGGTCTATGAGGAGGGAGAGAGCAGTAATTTACCCCAAAGGGCAGTAGGCTCTTTGCAGCAATTTTCTTCATAAAACACAATAGGCTTTAGGTTTATTGCCTAGCAGTAAACATGGGAAGATTACTTAAACCTCTCTGAGATTCAGTTTCCTCATTTGTAAAAGGAGAAAATATATACCTCAAGGCAGCTGTGAAAGTCAGATCCCTGGCTGGCAAACTAAAATCCCATATACCACAGATTATGGCCAGTAAAAAAATGTTAACTTAAAAAAAAAAGTGGGCATGGGTGTACCTATGGCTGATTCTTGTTGACGTTTGACAGAAAACCAGAAAATTCTGTAAAGCAATTATCCTTCAGTTAAAGAAATAAAGTGGCAAAAATAAATAAATAAATAAGCATTGGTTCTCAAAAAAAAAAAAAGAACGAACGAAATACACAAGGCAGGAAAATGGGTCTTTGCTTTAACTTTTAATGACTTCAAACTTCAACCCCTTTCTCCTCAATGCATTTAAGGAGAAGTCCTTAAGGAGTGCAGGAAATGTCATACATTTACATCCTAGAGGTGTCAATCAGTGGATGAGAGCATGCTCAAGTGCAATTCCCCTCATTGCTCTGTGTGACAAAAGATGGGTTTGGTCTCAGCAAGAATGTAAGTGGTGGTAAGAACATCTTGAGAAGTTTAGATGCAACCTCCTGGCCCAGGCTGTCTATTCAAAATTGGAAAAATTCTACAGGGTTTTTATTTTTTTAAGAGTTTTAATTATATTCTTCTTAAAGGCAAAATTTTTATTTTCCTTCCTCAGCACTTCTTTCCTGATCTCTGTGTCTTTGACCTGGATCTTTCTGAAAAAAAATTTTTTTTTCACCAAGTCAGTATAAACTATATTTTAAAGCTAAACCCTTTCAGAGAACCCAAATCCCTGCCTCCTGCATAAGAGAACTCTGAATAGCTAATGATTCATAATTTCTTCAAGTGATAGGCAATTCTCTAAGCTGTACTGACAATTTCTGCTGTGGGTTAACACATATACACCTAGAATCAATGGACAGTTTTTTCCAACTACTGTAATCACTCTGCTCATCTGCTTCTCAGAACAAAAGAAAACAAAAAACCACCTGTCTGTCCACGATGGTACTGTTAATAATGAAATAAAAAACAATAAAAGAAAATCATGCCGTTAGGAAAATGCAGCATGAGAGCTATGAAGTATGATGCCCCAAATCAACCATTTGGGTCATATCAATTTGTTTCTAAATCCCAGGGCTCCGAAAACTATAAAGGATATAGTGGATTGCAATGAAAACAGTGAGGACTGCTGGGGTACCACAGCCTCCACCACAAACGACCATCCAGTCCTAAGTGATGAGAAGGCATCCAACAGCCCCCATCAATTTTCACTCAAGAGTTGGTAAAACAAATGGCAGGAATCAAGTTCCAAGGAGAACCAGCAATCGATTAAAATAATCCATCTATTGGTAGCATGGACTACAAGACACGTTAGTTACCAGGGAGAAAAGTGGGTCCTTCTATCACATGCAAAATCAAGTGGGATGTGCGCAGCCTATCAATTTTACAGCATCATCAAAAATAGAGGAGCAGTTACTATGTGGAGTTCTCGGTTGAAATACAGAGAATAAAAATTGATAGCTCTCATGAAAGGACTGCTGATACTTTCAAGATGGAGGTCAGAAGTTTCCTGCGAGAACTATTTCCTATTTCCATTGATTCTGACAGCTGTGGTTAACCCTAGCGTGAGTTATCAATGTTTCTTTCCTGAACCCTCATCTCATGTCTTCCCTGTAGTTCACTTTCTCCTCACACTCATGCCTTCAGGACATGTGGACCTTGAGAAGAAGGAAGTTTTCTCTCTCCATATTTCAGTCAATTCTGTGCAAACAGGCCTTTCCAGAACAAGCTTTTAGTACTTTTCCATGTTACTCATTTTGTTTTCTTCAGCCAGTCTACAATCGTGGTGATTCTAGTTACTTCATCTTAATAAGGATGTCACATCACCTGATGCACTCTAGATTATGCAGTTAGGGGATTTTATGAAAAGTTAGGTCTGAAGAGTCTTTTGAGGATTCAATTTTTTGTTCAATATCATATTTTTAAAATCCTACTATATAAGGATTCTTTAAGAATTTGTGAGGCAATACTGCAAATTTATAAGCAAAGTAATCCTTAACTCAGCTTTAACTCAAAATAATCCTTAACAAATGGTTCAGAATTATAACACTTATATCCTAAATGACTGTGAAATCTCTTCAAGAACACTCATGTTATTTCTCACACAAGTTTCAGAAAAGCTGTTATTCTAGCTATTTAAATACTAATTCCTTTTGGTAAAATGATTTAAAATGCCCTATGTGTCACTGTTTTATGTTGTTCTAGCACCTGTAATACAAACATATTACTGAAGTCCCATTTTCATCCAGACTCAAATATATTAATTGGATTACACAAAATTAAAATTATGAGGAAAGAATCTCAAGCTTAACATTATCGAGAGGGCATGCACCAAAATATTAATAGCAAATACATGTGGATTTCTGAAAGGAAAGGTTTTGTGTTTGTGCTTTTCCGCAGTTACCAGTTTTACGAACAGCGAATTCTCACTCTTATAACTATAAAAAATCATTTAATAAAACAATGACTACTGGATCCCATTTCTGCTATAAAGAAGCAAAGGTTGGCAGGCAGACTGTAGTTCTGGGAGCAGGAGGCCACTGCCGCCTGGACTCATTAACCTGCAGCTCCCTTCATGCACACACTGGGGACAGTCTAGGTCCTCTCATAATTTACATTTACAACAAACTATACACTTTTCTCCTATTTGGACCAGATCATGACACTATGAGTTGATTTTTCTCTTAATCTGGAGCAGCAGAGTGACCTGCAGGTCCATGCCGTCCCCAAGGAAGAGGCCAGGGCTCTGCCGAGAGCCCAGATTCCCCCTGCAAAGCAGGGTGATGTTTGCGCTCCTGGCCTTCCTCAGAAAGGGCCTCTTACAGCAGCTCCGAATCCTCCCCTATAATGGACATCTTAATTTTTTTTAAAGCAAAATCTTAAGCATTTAGTTAATCAATCTAATTACTATTTTCCCAGGAATACCGGAAAATCCACATTGTTCCTGGAGTCAAGGGAAAAGCATATACCCTATTTCCCTCTTTGGAAAGAAGACTTTTCAAAAAAGGCGAGGAGACTTACAACTATTTACAAATCTCTTTTCATTTCCTTTTTTCACTTTGAAAAGCTATTTTTTTCAATGCCTAGGTGGACCCTAGAGACACAGCAAAAAAAAAAATCAGACAAAATCCTTCCCCTCATGGAACTCAGAGTTGAATTACAGACCAGAATGAGCAAGATTAGCAATACACAGAGTGGCTGGAAGGTGATCTGTGTCAAGGAGAAAAGGAAATCAGGACAATGAGGAGTGAGGGTGGGTGTTAGTGTGATTTTAGACAGGGAGGTGGGAAGGTGAGATTTGAGCCAAGGTCTGAAGGAGGCGAAGGACAGGCTATTAGAATAATGGGCAATGAATGTTCCAGTCCAGGGAGCAGCCGGGGTGAGGGCCCTGAGGCAGCAGCCTTGTTAACAGGCTTGAGGAAGAAGGGAGCTGCCACTCTGCCCCGAGGGATGGGAGAGGAGGAGAGGCCAGACAGGAGCAAAGGCAATTCCGTGCACCACTCTGCAGGCCTCTGCAAGGCACCTCCAGCTCCACGACAGCAACCCTGGATTTCTTGAAGCACTTCTGTACTTTCACAGGTGAAGCCTGATGATAGCAAAGGAAGACTGGACTGGCGTCTGTCTGCGGCAGTTGATACAAGAAATATAAAGGATGAACAAGTGCAATGAATAAAAACATTGATTACACATGACTGGAGAAGTGGCTAAGTGTGAGATTTTTACTCATTAATTCAGAAGTTGTGTGCATGCCAGGGTGTTCCAGGGACAACCGGACACAATTCTGGCCCCAAGGAACTCACATGGCCCCTCGGAGGTACACAGATAAGGTCGCATATAGCCTGGCTGAGTGACCATCAGCAACAAGGTCGATAGAAGCTGAGATATGGGCTGAGATGATCAGAGAATCCTTTACGGAGAAGACACTCTAAAATGGATAAGACTTAAAGGGGGAAAAAAAAATGGAGGATGAATGGAGAAAGAGGAGGTATATTGGGTTTAAAGATATGAAATGAGCATGGGCAAAAGTATGTATTCTGGGGGGGCAATGATGAGGCAAGTTGGCTTGAATGGAAAGCTTGCATAGGGCAGTGGTGAAAGATCCATCAAAGAAAGACTAATTTTTGATGGGCAGGTTGAAGTGTCAACCTAAAGGCAAAGGCATTTCAATTAATGCTTAAGCAGGGAAATAAGTAAGATATGTAGAGTAGCTTTGATGGAGAAAACATTTGGGAAACAGGAACTGGTGGTTTGCAGCACTAAGATGTGAAATGATGAAGGCCAGACCAGAGATTCCAGCATGGAAATGGAGATGAGACAGCTACTCAACATACTTAAGAAGAATTTTATAACTCAGAGGAGTTTTTGGACACTAAGGACACTGGATATTCAGAATCCAGCAATTGGTGACTCTTTAAATACAGCCTTTAAAAACAAACAAGCCAGACCGAATTGGTATTGTTGGTTCTAGCTGTTCCTTCGGTGGTCGATTTAGCTTTACATCAGTAACAATATTAGGGCCCAGGGGTGGGGTTGGAGCAGTTATATGACCCACGGGAACCATTAAACAGAGGGAGAAGAGTTACAGATGGACGATACGATACTTCCTGCTATTCAATCCAGAAATATATTTTTATTGCAATAGTAGATTATCATATGATGCAACTGACTATTGATTTATAGCTTTATGACCAGGTGTATCAGAGTATTTTTAAATAATATCGCCTTATGATGATTTTTTTCCAAAGAGATTTTTCTCCAGATCTGTCAGTCTCCCTGGGTTTTGGCCATAACCTTGTCATGTACATGGCATATCATCTCCCAGTCACAGTGTAGAAAGGTCCTTAGGTGCCCCCAGAATCAACTCAGGGAGTATTGAAGGCAGTTTGACCCCAAACTCCCAGAGTGTTGAGACAGGAAGTGACCCTTGGTCGGGGAATGCATATTGATACCTTTAAAAGCCTCTCAGTAGCAATGAGAGGGGATTTACTTGGGTTGAGGTTCTATTTCACTCTGGATTTATTTTTCTCCTTTAGTGTTCATCTTTTTTGGGGGGTGGGGGGGTAGGGGGGTTAGCATAGTGCAAGGCAAAGGGAGAAATAAGAATCATACTCAGAACAACTGTGTTGAATTCACCCATCTTCTCAGTCCTTCCTGCCTCTCAGGTTGCCCTGAGAGAGCATATTAGATAAGATTTTAAAATCCATAAAAGATGAGCTGGATCAGTAAAATCTAGATTAGTCCAGTTCATAGTTCCTTCTATTGCATAGCTTCATTATCTCATCCTTTAGAATTACCCGTATGAGTATGGCTGTGTTGTTTTGAACAAAGAACATAGCTACCTGGCACCAAGCTCATGAGCTGAAAAATGAAACCCACACTCCATTGGGTTATTTGACCAAAGGTCTCAAACCAGCTTCATCTTCCCAAGAAGTGACATGGTCTCCAGCATTCACTTAGATGGCTTAGATTGTGAAGAATCTGCCCACTATGCGGGAGACCCAGGCTTGATTCATGGGCCAGGAAGATCCCCTGGAGAAGGAAATGGCAACCCACTCCAGTCTTCTTGCCTGGAGAATTCCACGGACAGAGGAGCCTGGTGGGCTACAGTCCGTGGAGTTGCAAAGAGTTGGACATGACTGAGCAACTAACACTTCACTTTACAATTCAGTGACTAGTTGAGCTTTTATTTTTGAATGACTTAAAGATGTTCACTAGGAAAATAGTGACAAATTCTGAAAAATTTTAAAGGGCTATCAAAAAGACATCTGGTTTGAATACTTTAAATTTGAGTGACAATATGTTAAATGTTTGGGAATATTATGGACAGAAGAGCAAGTTTCAGAGAGGAGAGAAATTCTAAAAGATTTGTTGGGGCAACTTGGCAAATGATAGTTGGAATTTCCCCTTTTTCTGTTTTATTAAGCCAACTCACTTCCTTAGTGGGTTATAACTAGATTAACTATTATCTTTTACCATTCAAAGTGAGTCACTGCTGAGAGTGAAAGGGGAGCTATTAATAATTATGCTGAGACAATGGGTATAAAACTAAGGTTACCCTGAGCAAACCAGGACGTATGGATTTTAGTGTACCGGTTCCACTTCACTTTAAAGGATGGAGAGTTGCCATTTCTTTTTAGTATTGCTCTTGGTTTTTCAAAATGAGTCCAAAGTGACTCAACTAGTGTCACAAGAAAACAACCAGAAGAAAGGTCCCCAAATTATCCTTTCAGCTACACAGACACACTGAGCTCAGGGTCACTTTCAGAAAATAGAAAACAAAAAAAGTACTTAATGTGGACTTTGCGGTGGTACAGTGGATCAGAATCTGCCTGCCAAAACAGGGGACACAGGTTCGATCCCTGGTCTGGGAAGATTCCTCATACCAGGGAGCAACTGAGCCCCCAGGCTGCAACTACTGAACCCTGAGTGCCTAGAGCCTGTGCTCAGTAACAAGAGAAGCCACCGCAATGAGAAGCCCACCCGCCGCACTGAGAGAAAACAGCAGCAATGAAGCGCAGCAATGAAGACCCAGAGCAGTCCAACAGAGAATGTATATATAAAGCAGCTTCCCTGGCGGCTTGCACAGTGAAGAGTCTACCGGCAATGCAGACCTGGGTTCAATCCCGGGGTCAGGGAGATCTCCTGGAGAAGGAAATGGCAACCCGCTCCAGTATTCTTGCCTGGAGAATTCCATGTACCGAAGAGCCTGGCAAGCCCCAGCCCATGGGGCTGCAAAGAGTCGGACACAACTGAGCCCTGAATATTCAACGGAAGGACTGATGCTGAAGCTGAAGCTCCGATACTTTGGCTACCTGGTGTGAAGAGCTGACTCATTGGAAAAGACTCTGATGCCAGGAAAGATAGAAAGGAGGATGAGAAAGGCACAATAGAGGATGAGATGGTTGGATGGCATCACTGACTCAGTGGACAAGAGTTTGAGCTAATTCCAGGAGATAGTGAAGGATGGGGAAGCCGGGAGTGCTGCAGTCCATGGGGTCACAAAGGATCAGACACAACTTAGCAACTGAACAACAACAATATATAAAAAAAATTCTTAATTCCAACTATAAATCTGCCATTATTGTGGTGTGTGTTTGGATCAACAGGGCACAAAGTTTGTGTATTGATATAAACTTGCTCTATTTAATGTACACCAGCCATTTTGCCAGAATCTTATAAATGACTACAATTTCTAGCTTACCTTTAAATAACTGACTTCATTATTTGCTTTCAACTTAAAAAAATTTGCTATCCATACTTGTATCGAACAGTTATTTTTTTTTCTTGTTTAACTTTTTAATAATAACAAGGTCATACAAAATCAGGGCAAGCCTCTGTCAGACCCTCTCTGATCTCACTGGGCTCCCTGCGTCCCCAAAAAGATTCACTAGCTTGAACTTTTGAAACGTTGTTTTTATGTTTTACTACACTGCTGCTGCTAAGTCACTTCAGTCGTGTCCGACTCTGTGTGACCCCATAGGAGGCAGCCCACCAGGCTCCCCCATCCCTGGGATTCTCCAGGCAGGAACACTGGAGTGGGTTGCCATTTCCTTCTCCAATGCATGAAAGTGAAAAATGAAAGTGAAGTTGCTCAGTTGTATCCAACTCTTAGCGATCCCATGGACTGCAGCCTACCAGGCTCCTGCATCCATGGGATTTTCCAGGCAAGAGTACTGGAGGGGGTGCCATTGCCATGTTAATAAATACAATGTAGTGTTAATTTATAGGTTATTAAATGTTTCACAAAAGGTATCACAGTACCACAATTATTCATCAGCTTGCCTTTTTTTGCTACTTAGTATATGCTTTCTAGAAATACCTTCTGCTTTGTTACATTTGGCCTTTTAATGCTGTGTCTTAAAAAATGTGAAGTTTATAACCTGTTGTTGAAAAACTAGGAGCTTTCCCCCTACGACATTTATAGTTTATGTATTCATTTCCTTCATAATATTAATATCACTGTAATCATTATCTGTAATGTTCTCTGTGGATTAAGAAGGACCACTTCTGGAAATCAAAACAAAGCATTAGATACAAGGCGCGTGAGTATAAATTCAGTTCTGAAATTTGTTATTTTCAATGTTTCATCACTTTATAGGTCAATGATGTACTTAACTCCTTCAATATGGGTTTTAAAAATGTCATCTTTTTCTCATCTGAACAGTTTCAGTTAGTTTTATTATATATCTGTTTCTTTAAAAATAAGGCAGTTGCCAATAATTCTTCCAATATTAAATACTGATGGATGAATAAAACCACAAGTAGATTTGATCAAATATCATTTATGTGCATCCTTACTCTGTTAAACACACTTTTCTGAATGTGTCCTATGGTATATATAAGCCCTTTGTTCATGGAACTCTTACTAAAGAAAAAGAGTAATTTTCTATTCACTTTGAATATATTTTATACTTAAGCCAAAAATAAAATTCAGTGACAAAATAAAATAAGGCCAGGAAATAAAAATGAGTTTCAACAGAGAAAATCGCTGGATAATAACATGGCAAAAAGTCCAGCTGTAAAGTGAGGGTATCTGGCTTTGAACAAATAAAGCTTAAAGCAATTGAGGCCAGAGTGAATCACCAGGAGACAGGAATAAGCAAATTTGAAGCAGGTGTGATACTGGCATCTACAAATATGCTGCACAAAGTAATTAACTTATTCTAATGTGCACTGACTAGACACCTGTCCTTTGATCTGCTCTGGGTCAGAGACCTGGAAAAAGGCTCCTTATTCTGCCAGTGAGAAGAAAACTCTGCCAGACAGAGGCCTGGTGAAGGCTGCTTGAATCAGAAGCATGCACATCTGCGCCCAATCTAGAAGGCTCTGAAGTTATTAAATCAGTACATAGAAAGTCCTTTACAAATCAACAGAAGTAACCCTGCTGAGATGCCATAGCAACATGATTTAATGACTCAGGAAGAATGGGTGGCTGGCACCTTGAAGGGCTTGAGGCTGTCTGCCATAAGCAATAATCTCAGGATTTACTAGTTCAAATTACCAGAATTTTTTTCAGTATTACCCTAAGGAAATATCCAAATATCTAGGGCCAAATGCCACCTGGAATTGTCTCATCAAATAAGAAAATGCTTATCCTTGGGTGGTAGGCTGCTATGTCCTAATCTTATCCATAAAGACCGATACAGAAGCTGATGGCTTGGGTCTAAAAGGGGAGGCATGGCTTGAGGTTAATGGGAAGAAATTGTCAAGAAAACTCCAGAGAAGTCATTTTTCAATGAAATAAATCCATGGTGGAACTGGGAAAAACCTCACTTGATCATATCCTATCTACTCCATCAAAACTTGTGACAGCCTTCAATAAATTACAATGTATTTGACCTATATGAAAACTGCTGTTATATTCAGTCAAAATACAAAGATAAAGAAAGAAAACATGCTACAGGCAATGCTCACCAAATCATATAACACCCCCTCCCTCCTTCTGAAACAGAGCAGTAAGAGAGGGGTTTCTTTTTGCTTAGAGAGCCTACATATCTGATTTAATTTCCACCCAGTTGTCTCATTTCATGAGTAAACACAGTTTGGGGTATCGAAATAAGTCTAAGTTGGGTCTCTAGTTACTGTAAAGGAGCTAACAGGCAAGCTTGAAAAACTGGGGTAAAGACATTCGTTTTAAGCAGTAATATAGGCAATGGCACCCCACTCCAGTACTCTTGCCTGGAAAATCCCATGGACGGAGGAGGCTGGTAGGCTGCAGTCCATGGGATCGCGAACAGTCGGACACGACTGAGCGACTTGACTTTCACTTTTCACTTTCATGCATTGGAGAGGGAAATGGCACCCCACTCCAGTGTTCTTGCCTGGAGAATCCCAGGGATGGGGGAGCCTGGCGGGCTGCCGTCTATGGGGTCGCACAGAGTCGGACACAACTGAAGCGACTTAGCAGCAGCAGCATACATTAAAAATTCTTTTCAGTGATTTTCCAAAAGCAAAATCTTACTCTTCCTCTCCCTCATTTCTAATTCCTCTAACAGAAAAGTTAGGTTCTCTCTCCTCTTTTTTCTAAATCCATGATATCCTATTAGTGGTAAGCAGTGGCTCTTAAGGGTCCTACATATGCCATTTCATGCAGGAATCTCTTGTGTAAGGACTTTATATGCTTATATATTAAACACCATTATAATTCACCTATAACTCACCTATAAATTCACCTATAATTATAGGTGAATTTGAAAATTTGTGAATTATAGTAAATAAGAGCCATAATCTTCTACAAACATATTCTTATAATAATGAAGTTATTTTATTAATATATGACCTAGATAGGAGAATTTTTATTCATTCTCGTCAAAACATCTGTTTGTGTTATTTTTTTGATGCTTTATATAAATTTCTGATGCTTTATGTCAATTTTATTCAAAAGCTATTTGGATTTTAAAAGGGCAAATATCACTTGAGATTCTCTAAGCTGTGTATGAGACTGTGTATGCATGTATGTATATTTTAGGAAATGCTGTAAATGCAGTAAAGCACAAAGAATAATAAACACCCAATATCCAGAATTGAGCTGTCAACACGATGCTTGTTTCATTTCTTTTGAATAAGAAGATAAGGCATCACAAAAAATTTAAATCCTTTTTGCTCTAGATTACGAGTCCACTAGAACCAACCTCTATAAGCTCTGAATCTTTTTTCTGCTTATTTTACAGTAAATAGTGGGCATTTAAAAAAAAAAACCTGTCTCTTTTCCCTTACCACAGATGTAATAAGAATTGAGTACGTTTTCTTCTATTATCTTTTTAGATATTTTTACAAGTACTTAATGTATTAATGAACAACATGTGTTTTATGTCTAGGAGTAAAATTTACATAAACATTCCATTAAAAAATTCATTATGTATTAAGCCTTTTCATTCAATGCACTGTTGATCAGAATTAAGCACAGAGAAACCTTAATATACTCTTCCTAACATGGGACCATGTTCAATTAATACAACCACAGAAAATTCCATTAAAATGTTTCCAAATAACTGATTAGAATATTATGATCAATTTTTATAAGACCCAAGACAGTCCATGCTTGGACATCTTTCAGTAGTTCCAGCTTTTACAATTTTATACAAAATATGGCTCTGAAGAAAGTAAAGTAACCAATAGAATTAAGGAAATTGAAGATGAAAACAGGAACTTGTCAATCTAAAAAAGATGGTAGTGTTAATGACTACTGCATATGTTCTATGGTGTAAGTAAGTACTGACCTTGGGAACTTGGGTTTTGGCATAGGAGGAAAGAGAAATCTATCAAGTAAAAACTCTCTAGTCATAAATATGAATCAGAAGTATGAATACTAACTCTGGATACATTCTTTCAAAATAACGAATAATTTTCTTTTTTTCTGCTCTCTTAGAGGCCTAAAAATAAGAACTTAGTGACAACAACCACCCCTGGTACTTAGAGTTATTTCTAAATACTACTTCTCCCAAAGGAAGTTGGGATCTTTTGAGAAATGACTAATTTCAGTTCTGGACAAGGATATGCAACATGCTTGGCCTGGGACAGCTTGTCATCCCCACCCCCACCCCCAAAATACACACACATACACAAAATCAAGCTATGAGCACTACTCAGGATGGGGAAAGGATTCAGGAGCTAATCTGAAGAAACTCCCTCTGGCCAAACCTGGGTTAACTTAGCATAAAAAATAACAACAGCATTGGACTATAATATACATCATATCCAAATTCACCTTATACTCACTGACATGTAAAAACGTGTAATTCTGTAGTTCATAATGATACTTAAAAACACCCATTATTATTCACATGCTAAGTAATCAAATTATTTTTTTTTAAACTGCTAAATATGAGTAAAGAATCAAGTATTTATCCTTGCTTTTGTTTCACTAACTTCTTATAAGAAGTCCTATCAAATCTAAATATAATAAAATTTCTAGCTCTGTTGACTAACAAAGAATACAGGGTTTCAGAAGAGTATAATCAGTAACATCCTGTCTGGGGGAAACTCTATAAGAGAAACAATTTGGATTATCCGAAGAATGGATTGGAAGTGGAAGGAAAGACAAAACCTCTAAGTTAAATCAACCAATGGGAAAGTGTGGACCCATTTGGGTGAGGATTCTTTACTTTTTTTTAGGTCCTTATCAGTTGACTATTTTCTATATAGAGAATCCCAGGGACGGGGGAGCCTGGTGGGCTGCCGTCTACGGGGTCGTACAGAGTCAGACACGACTGAAGCGACTTAGCAGCAGCAGCAGTGTGTATAAGTCCTTTGGGTCAAAATTCTTAAAAATAAATTGTACCAAAAAAAATTTGAAACAACTGGAGAAAATGGAACACTCAATAAGAAAGAATTATTACTAATTTAGGTGAGATAACGACACTGACTAGTCTAGTAAGACTACTTAACTTTTAGAAATGGTATCATTTCATTCAGAAATAGCTGAGTCTGTTATAGTTCCCAATAATTTGGGTCAAGGGAGAAGTTAGTGGGAACACAGATGAAACAGTGTTGATAACTGTTTAAGCAGAAGAACAGGTGTGTGGGGGTCCCTGGACTTTCTTCTTCCCTCTTATATTTGCTAAGGTTAAAAAAACAGAAGATAAAGGTTCAGGGGATGTTGAAAGATCTGTAAAATGCTGAAAGGCATCATCAAGATAAATTTCTCCTCAAATATCAAAGTACTTAAGGTGAGGCAGACTCTGTGAACCTTCAATGTAAATAAAAATAAAAATGCTGCTTTGTATTAGCGAATTAGGACCTGATACATATGAAATGGAAGGAGTCTTTAACGATAGGTTCAAATCACAAGTATCTCACATGCCTTATGAAATGCACCAAAATCAAGAGTGCCTGCAGTAGCAAGCACATCAGTGTTTCAGATGCAGGAAGCCAGCCTGACGGAAATGTACAGATCAGAGTTTGTGAAAATTCTCTTCCTGCCTGATCATCTTTAAAAAGCCTTAAGTGACTAATGAGGCTTTTAATGATTCCATGCGTTTCTCATTAGTGGTGCATGCTAAGTCGCTTCAGTCATGTCCGACTCTTTGCGACCCCATGGATTATAGCCCACCAGGCTCCTCTGTCCATGGGATTCTCCAGGCAAGAATACTGGAGTGGGTTGCCATGCCCTCGTCCAGGGGATCTTCCCAACCCAGGGATCGAAGCCAGTGTCTACTGTGGTTCCTGCATTGCAGGCAGATTCTTTACCACTGAACCACTGAAGAAGTATATGTAATTCAAGAAAAGTAGAAATGCTCCTATATATTAGAATAGGTTTTTATTCTGTAGCATATTTATATCTGCTTCCCTACCCGCCCCCAAGGCCAGTTATCAACGTGCTGGTTTTGACAAGCAAAACACAAAAGGAATAGATGCCTCTGTTAGCACTGTAGGTAAGTGGTGGCACCTGTTTGGATATCAGCTATGTGTTAATTCATCTTATGGTTGTCAAATCACCAAATATTACAAAGCTATACATGCTCCTTCAGGGTTCCAGGAGTGTGTCTGCATGTTGGCTGGCAGATATTCCTGGAGAGACCAGACCTGATCCTGACCAGCCTCTATGACGAGTTTTTGTCTGACGCAAAGTAAGACCTGAATGCATAAGCATATGCCTGTGAGTCAGTTCAGGTGGAGGATGCTTTGGGGATATGGGACAGAAGCATTCTTTGGGCCAGTGTCTCATCAAATGCCCGAAAGCCATTTTTGACTATGTACCAGTCCATAAGAGTATAAACTGAGTTACTGCACGAACAGTGTGGACAAGAGAGGAGGTGGCCTGAGGCTTCTTAAAATGAAGAGAGCAAGGCAAGCTTGGCTGCATGAAGCCTTTCCCTCGGGATGTGGTGCTAGTTTACATCCTTAATGATAAAAAATATGAGATGCAGGATTAAACGTGGTTGTCTTTCAGCTAATCTGATGAAATAGATGGATTTTATTTGGAAAATGAAAAACAACAAAAACACAACCTACCTGAAGACTGCAAGGGTCAGAGACCAGAGCACTAGAGGCTTCCTCAGTTCAAACTTCGCCCGCTTGTTCATTAGGTGCCGACCGCCGAAGACAAAGGCGGCATACAGAGCGGAAAACAGGAAAGATTTCTTCCTGGGAACAGACAGAAAAACAAAATCTTAGGAAATAAAGGTCTTTCAGCAATTTATCTTTACTCATTAGAAATGTATATTGCCTCACCAACTTTTCTACCATTCTTTCCTTCGTATGCACTGAAAATATACTCTTGGGAATGTGCCCCCTTCCCTTCCCCGAAGAGAGAAACAAACGTGAGTCCATCTGGCAACATGGTGGCTAGTGACTCCTCCCCTGATAAAGTAGGCCATCCAGGTTAACTCATGTCAGGATAGATGTATTTTCTTTGGGGGCTCTGTAACTCTAAACATTTCATCAACATGGTTCAGTTCAGTTCAGTTCAGTCGCTCAGTCGTGTCCGACTCTTTGCGACCCCGTGGACTGTAACCTACGAGGCTTCTCCGCCCGTGGGATTCTCCAGGCAAGAATACTGGAGTGGATTGCCATTTCCTTCTCCAGGGGATCTTCCCGACCCAGGGATCGAACCCAGGTCTCCCGCATTGGAGGCAGACGCTTTAACCTCTGAGCCACCAGGGAAGCCCCATCAACATGGTACTGAGGTACAAAGAGAAACGTTTTTACCAAGAGAACTGATTTTCAGAGTTTGTTGGACAATTTAGATAGATTAATTTAAAAGGACCATTTTGTTGGAAATAGAAAAACTAGGTGACAGACCTGTGTTCTAGGATAAGAAAGCCTTTAAAATGGCATCTTCCTAACAGACTAATGATACTAAAAAAATGATTTGAGAAACACTTCATGATTTAAAACACTAAAATCAAGCTACATGAATTATGGCTCCTGAAAGATGGATTCCTGACATCTTTTCCAGGGGAGGCAGGTATTAAATGTCAGTATAATCATTAATAATAAGCCTAATTGTCAGACATCATACAATGCAATAGGAAGAACACAGAACTTCTTACAGTACAGTGACCTAAAACCTTGAGGTTGAATCTCGGCAAATATCCAATTTTTCTACCTGCTTATAGGAAAGATAGGGGATAAAGCCAAACTGAAACATTCTGTTGTTATTTAGTTGCTAAATTGTGTCCAACTCTTTGCAATCCTGTGGACAATAGCCTGCCAGGCTCCTCTGTCCATGGGATTCTCCAGGCAAGAATACTGGAGTGAATTGCCATTTCCTTTTCCAGGGGATCTTCCCCACCCAAGGACTGAGCCCGCGTCTCCATCTTGGCAGGCAGATTCTTTATCACTGAGCCAGCTGGGAAGCCCAGGACATTCTGTAGGACAGCTGACTTTTTTTCTTCAAAATGTCAGTGGTAAGAAATCAAAATCTAGGGCTGTTCTATATTAAAAGCAACTTGAGAGACATAATTAAATATAACATGTTGAACTTTTGGGGATCCTTATTTGAACAGATGTTTAAAAAAATCTTTAATAAAATCAGAAAGTTATCAGTCATAATTTTAAAAGTTCTTATCAGTTAATATTTATGGGTGAAATTATGTGTCTTGGATTTGCTTTAAAACACTCTAGGAAACAAACAGAACTCAGGCAGTATTAAGAATGGAGAGATGAAAGGAGATTAAAAAAAAAAATGATGGAACACAGGGTCTTTAGCACCCATTTATGATTAAAGCTCTTCAAAAAATGGGCAAAGAAGGAAACCTACCTCAACATAATAAAGGCCATATATGATAAGCCCACAGCAAACATTCTCAATGGAAAAAAACTGAAACCATTCACCCTAAGATCCGGAACAAGACAAGGGTGCCACTTTCACCACTATTATTCAACATAGTTTTGGAAGTCCTAGCTACAGCAATTAGAGAAGAAAAAGAAATAAAAGGAATCCAGATTGGAAAAGAAAAAGTAAAGCTCTCATTGTTTGCTGACAAGATACTATACACAGAAAATCCTAATGATAGTATGAGATAATTACTAGATCTAGTCAGCGAATTTAGCAAAGTCTCAGGATATAAAATCAATACACAGAAATCACTTGCATTCCTAGATACTAACAATGAAATATCAGAAAGAAAAATTAAGGAATCAATCCCATTCACCATTGTAACAAAAAGAATTAAATATATAGGAATAAACTTACCTAAGGAGACAAAAGAACTGTATGCAGAAAATTGTGAGACATTGATGAAAGGAATCAAAGATGACATAAACAGATGGAGAGATATTCCATGTTCTTGGGTAGGAAAAATCAATATTGTGAAAATGACTACACAACCAAATGCAATCTGCAGATTCAGTGCAATCGCCATCAAATTACCAATGGCATTTTTCACAGAACTAGAACAAAAAATTTCACAATTCATATGGAAACACAAAAGACCGCAAATGGCCAAAGCAGTCTTGAGAAAGAAGAATGGAGCTGGAGGAATCAACCTTTCTGACATCAGATTATACTAAAAAGCTAGTTATCAAGACAGTATGGTACTGGCACAAAAACAGAAATATAGACCAATGGAACAAGATAACCCAGAAATAAACCCATTACTTTGCCAACAAAGGTCCTTCTGGTTAAAGCCATGGTTTTTCCAGTAGTCATGTATGGATGAGAGAGTTGGACTTTAAAGAACACTGAGTGAAGAATTGATGCTTTTGAACTGTGGTGTTGGAGAAGACTCTTGAGAGTCCCTTGGACTGCAAGGAGATCCAACCAGTCCATCCTAAAGAAAATCAGTCCTGAATATTCACTGGAAGGACTGATGCTGAAGCTGAAACTCCAATACTCTGGCCACCTGATGTGAAGAACTGACTCATTTGAAAAGATCCTGATGCTGGGAAAGATTGAAGGCGGGAGGAGAAGGGGATGACAGAGGATGATATGGCTGGATGGCATCACGAACTCAATGGACATGTGTTTGAGTAAACTCTAGGAGTTGGTGATGGATAGGGAGGCCTGGCATGCTACAGTCCATGGGTTCACTAAGAGTCAGACACGACTGAGTGACTGAACTGTACTGAACCTATGCGTAACTTGTTTTTGACAAAGGAGGCAAGAATATACAATGGGGCAAAGACAGCCTTTTCAATAAGTGGTGCTGGGAAAACTGGACGGCTACATGTAAAAGAATGAAATTAGAATGCTTCCTAACACCGTGAAAGAAAGTGAAAGTGAAGTCGCTCAGTCGTGTCCGACTCTTTGCGACCCCATGGACTATAGCCGACCAGGCTCCTCCATCCATGGGATTTTCCAGGCAATAGTCCTGGAATGGCTTGCCATTTCCTTCTCCAGGGGATCTTCCCAACCCAGGGACCGAACCTGGGTCTCCTGCATTGTAGACAGACGCTTTACCGTCTGAGCCACCAGGAAGCGTACACAAAGATAAACTCAAAATGGATTAAAGACCTAAATGAAGACCAGAAACTATAAAACTTAGAGAAAACATAGGCAGAACACTGGATGACACAAAGCAAGATCCTCTATGACCCACCTCCTAGAGTAATGGAAATAAAAACAAAAGTAAACAAGATTAAACTTAAAAGTTTTTGCACATCAAAGGAAACTATAAGCAAGGTAAGAGGACAACCCTCAGAATGGGAGAAAATAATAGCAAATGAAACAACTGACAAAGGATTAATTTCCAAAGTATACAAGCAGTCATACAACTCAATACCAGAAAAATAAACAACCCAATCAAAAAGTGGGAAAAGACCTAAACAGACATTTCTCCAAAGAAGACATACAGATGGCTAACAAACACATGAAAAGATGTTAAACATCGCTCATTATTAGAGAAATGTGAATCAAAACTACAATGAGATATCACCTCTCATTGGTCAGAATGGCCATCATCAAAAAGTCTACAAACAATAAATGCTGGAAAGGGCGTGGGGAAAAGGGAACACTCAGCACTGCTGGTGGGAATGTAAGTTGATATAGCCACTATGGATGACGGTATGGAGATTCCTTAAAAAACTAGGAATAAAACCACCATGTGACCCAGCAATCCCACTCCTAGGCATATACCCTGAGGAAATCAATATTGAAAAAGACACGTGTATCCCATTGTTCATTCCAGCACTGTTTACAATAGCTAGAACACGGAAGCAACCTAGGTGTCCATCAACGGATGAATGGATAAAGAAGTTTTGGTACATATACACAACGGAATATTATTCAGCCATAAAAAGGAACACATTTGAGTCAGTTCTAATGAGGTGGATGAACCTAGAGTGTATTATACAGAGTGAAGTAAGTCAGAAAGAGGAAGAAATATCATATACTAATGCGTATATACAGAATCTAGAAAGATGGTACCAAAGAATTTATTTGCAGAGCAGCAATGGAGAAATAGACATAGAGAATAGACTTATGGACATGGGGAGAGGGGAATAGAGGGTGAGATTATGGAGAGAGTAACATGGAAACTTATATTACCATATGTAAAATAGATAGCCAACAGGAATTTGCTGTTTATCTCAGGAAACTCAAACAGGGGCTCTGTATCAACCTCAAAGGGTGGAATGGGGAGGGAGATGGGGGGGAGGTTCAAGAGGGAGGGGCTGTATACCTACAGCTGATTCATGTTGAGGTTTAAAAACAACAAAATTCTGTAAAGCAATTATCTTTCAATTAAAAAATAAAGTAAAAAAAAAACCAAACCCTCACATTCCAGGAAATACCTACCCACCAACAAACACTTTTAAAGAACTTGTTTGTTTTTGAAGAGTGTTTTATCAACATAATGTATGAAATTAGGAAAACAACCAAGAGCTCAGGCATTCTAAACCAAAAGGCAAACTCAAGAGAATCAATTAAGTTTTAAGAACAGTTGAATCAAACAGAACTTCACCCATTTTTACTACTAAATTATATAAGAATCCATAGGAAATTTTTAGCTAAAGTCCATCTTCATTTGAGTTATGTCAAGTAACATAATTTTTTAATTGGCTTCCTCATATATTAGTAAGCTGATTATTTTTCAAACTTTAAACTTTTTATTTTGTACTAACAAAATAAATTATTTTTTTTAGTAACAATCTTGTGGCAGTTTCAGGTGAACAGCGAAGAGACTCAGCCATATATACACACGTATCCATTCTCCTCCAAACCTCCCTCTCATCCAGGCTGGTACAGAACACTGGGTAGAGTTCCATGTGCTATACAACAGGTCCCAGTTGTTACACTGTTATTTTCAATGAAAATCTAAAAATGGTCATTTTTAACAAGTCTAAAAAATTTTCAGAAAAATAAATGAAATTTCAGAAATAAAAAAGATAAAAAAGAAAAAATAATGGAGAGATGAAAGGAGAATAATTTTAAAAAATGATGGAACACAGGATCTTATGAGTCCTTTTTTCTTTTTGTTAGGTTTAGGCGGACTTTTAGTCAGGAAGGTCTAGGTAAATAGAATAGAATCTGCATGTCCTGCACATTTATTAGTGTACCAAGGAGAAGTGAACAGTAGTATCGATAGTGCCATAAAGAATAAATATGCAAAGTTTTTGTAGAGTCCAATTCAATAGAAAGTGACAGAGGTCATGTATTACAAATGAGTCTGAGTGAACGCCGAGAGATGGTGATGAACAGGGAGGCCTGGCGTGCTGCGATTCATGGGGTCGCTCAGTCGTGTCCG